>JAPYZI010000186.1:0-154528 GCA_030523105.1 Ophioninae sp. A BG-2022a | reverse complement strand
GAGGGGGGGGCGGGGGGGGGGGGGGGGGGGGGGGGGGGGGGGGGGGGGGGGGGGGGGGGGGCGCGAAAGAGCTCAATGCAATCCAATTCTATGACACCGCTATCGCAAAGCTCGCTGGCCAGGCGCATAGGTGCTGTACCGGATACGCGTTAATGATGATGAATGCAGATACGAGGCTCGACATTTAGACAAGCGGCCGGATCGCGAGGGCACACGAGAGCGTTGTGAAACGTGCATATACGCGAGCGGCTGTATGCATTTCGCGAGAAAGTGAGGGAAAGCATTGGATAAAATGGAGCGTGCGGTAAAGGGTACTCTTGAAAAATTGCAATCTCGAAATACTGTCGGGGTCGCAACGTTTGCTGCCGGAAAAGCGTCGGTGTGGATATCACGTTGGATCGTACATTGCTCGGTGCACTCGAGAAAAAAAAGAAAAAAAAAAAAACAAGAAAAGAAAAAAAAAAAAAAAAAAAAAAAAAAAAAAAAAAAAAAAAAAAAAAAAAAAAAAAAAAAATAGAAAAAAATAAAAACTTAGCACTCGTTACACGAAAAGTAGCACGACGTGAGATTTCCGCGTTTAATTCAATTCCTTGCAATGTCGAATGCCGGTGACGTCATAACGTTGAAGTTTGCATCGTTGAAATCCAACTATTTTGGTATTCGCTCATTTTTTTTTTTTTTTTTTTTTTTTTTTGACGTTGTTTCAATTGTTGTTCCAAACTTTCTTAGCGAAAATTTACCCCGCGAATCTTCGATTAAAAACAAAAAACTGTAACACTGTTCCAGCGACTTTCACGGTGAAAATCGATTAATAAATTATAGAATTTAAAAAAAAAAAATCATTTTTCCTTGCGTACCAACGATGCAAAGATCAACCACGGGATAAGCTTAATTTCATTATTTTATGAAACCGTGCATTGCAGATTTATTGTGAATCGCAGTATACGATGTTGGAATGAACAAGTAAGAATTGAAATCGAATTAATTGAACTGAATAAAAATTGGAGAAAAATATTGGTATGGTTCAAACACGGAAGCTTGCCAAAGGAAATACGGGAAAAACATTTTTTTTTTTTTTTAACAATGACCCAACGATACAAACTTCAACGTCATCGTCGTCGAAGAACGTCATGAAAAGAACAAAAAGTGTACTATAAAAAAAAATAAAATATGAACAACGTCGTGATTATTTTTACTTATCAACATACAATACAAAAGTCGTCAAGACTTATGAATTCAGAAATAATAAGTCATCCGTAGCAACAGTCCTTGTTCGAAATTCGAAATTCGGTAAGTGGAATGATCGATATTAAACTGTCGTATTTTCCAGTGTGGTTTTCAGGAAAACCTTTTCACACTATTGAAACACGAAACTACTTTAAGAAAGCTCTCTTTATAAATACAGGTGAGACCCTTAACCCAGAAAGGTAGGGAGAGAGGAAGAGTGGGAAAAAGGAGGATAAAGAGAAAAAGGAAAAGTGGAAAGCTTGACGAGGAGGGGTCGTAGACTGAAAGGTGCTTTTAACGTCGTTTCGAGTTCACCTGGGGCTCACTTCGTACCGTGAATCGACCGACAATGGAGTCTGCAATTAACGTTCGTGTCGGCAAGGAGAAAGAGGGGCCGAAAGAGAGAGAGAGAAAGAGAGAGAAAAGAGGGATAAAGACACTTCCACATATACCATTAAATCACCTACTTTCCTCGTAATAATTATTAATGATCGCGAAAGCCACAGAACACAACTGTAATTAGGGAAGCTCGTGAGAGGGGACGCCCTCGAGAATTTCTTCACCGTGTTCTTTCGGGGTGCTTTTCCCGCGATACTTGCCCCCGGGACGTTACGACGACGCAAATTCACACGAGAGATAAAAGGGTCTCCGATGCTCTTAACAATTTTAAGAATAATAGACTCGAGTAGTTGTGAAGCTACCTGTGGCGCGCTAAGTAAATTTACCATTGAAGAAAGAGAAAGGAAGAGAATGAGGAGAAAATCAATAAATAAAAAACTCGTAACAGAACATGAAAAACTTGCGACATCCTCATTAAATTCGTCCTTTATAAAGTGACATGTTGGGTAATCGACCTTTCTGCTTTTTTACAATGGAATATAAAAAAAAACATTTTGCTGTTCAATATGACTCCACTGTAATGATCAAAGGTGACATTACTGACGTAAAAGATATTTTTTCAGTTTAATAATTTTATTATCGAAAATTGTATATCACGTTGTGTATTATTACATACCAGTAAAATTCTTCATAACGTTTTTACGGGTTTTCGTAATCCATATTGAACCAACTGGGTAGCTAATTCTCTCAACGTTTTTCGAGACCACACAGCAGCTTTTTTTTAAATAGTTGGTATCTACTCGTAGGAAAAGAATCGAAGTGTTAGAAAACCGATGGAACAAGTGTACCGAATTTAGAGAAGAGTATCTAAAAAAATGAAAATATCTTCATATCCGCTATTACGTATTTAATGGATCAGATAAAAAATTGCTCAAACAAACCTTTTTCAATACTTAACACGTTGAGTGCCGTGTGAACCACTGTTGGCTGACACAAGACATTTCGGTTAGGTCGCGTCAGCCATCGGTGGCTGACACTAGATTTTCCTTTTAGACTGCGTCAACGACCGCTGGCTGACAGCGGGTTATATATAGCTATAAAATGTACATTGTTTTATAAAATTACGTCACCATACGTGTTTTATAGAATTACGTACTTTCTACTGCGATAAGAAACACCGGCCCTAGAATACCAGCGTTTCGAAGCGGCACGCGTGGCCTGAACGGGATGACCGTAGAAATACGCGAAGCACTCAACGTGTTGAAAGGATTTGACTTGGAAAATATTTTAGATACTTGCACTTGAAAAAAATGGTTGCAGAAAGAAAACTACGAGGTTTGGAACATAGATTAGACTTTCGGTGGCTATTTCGTGTGATAAAGCTCACTCCCCCTACCGCCGCTCATTAGACTACAGTCGCACGAAACCTAAACGTACAGACCGTTCATTTTTGCGCCGGCTCGCGACAAAACTTCACGTAACATTGCGACGAAACTCGCGTGTCTGCGCACGAAAAAGAGAAAGAGAGAGAGAGAGAGAGAGAGAGAGAGAGAGAGAGAGAAGGCAGCAAGTGAAGAGAGCCAAGAGTTGAAAAGGGAGGAGATTACGTCAAGCTTTTCATTATGAGTTTTCGTCGACGATGAAAAATTTAATTTTCAGCAACTGGAGAGACGACGGACCACGCGACGTTAATTCTCCCAACTGGCGCAGCTGGGCGGTCCTGCGTCAACTATTAATTGCTTTCCTGTATATAAAGAGAAGAGGCCGCGAGGGGCTTTCGTCCCTTGGTGACCACCTAACCCAAACATTTTCGTCCAAACGACACAGAGCCAAGAATTCTTTCGTGGTCAACCTCGTCGTCCCAAATCCCAAAGAATCCTCCTCATCGTCGCAAAAATAAAACGCGAAACCAAGAATTTTTTTAATAAGTCGTTGCTCTTTGAATCGTTGGGAAGAAACCGCAAACGTCGTTATTTTTTAATGAAAAGAATTGCCATCTTTGTGTACATTTTTCCGAAATTCTACGACGTATGATTTTTTATAATAGAAATAGGTAAATCAAAATATTAATAATGTTTGAAAAAATAATAGGTAATAATTATAAAAGTTCAAAAATCATTCCGTATAATAGGAAAAGCAAAAACTAAAAATAAAGAACGAAATTGTATCTCAACGATGCAAACGTCAACCTCATTTATTTAAATTACACTTCGTGCAGAGTCTCCGGACGGAGGAACCGTCCGGAGACTCTTTTCTTTCTCTCGTTATTGTCCTTATTACTTACTTCCGTTAATTCGCCAGCAATATCCCGCGGACACGAAACGGTCGCGCGTGTCCTCGTGGAATTCGCGTTCTTACGAACAACAAAGGGCACATACGGGACCGTAAACGGCGTCCATGTGTGGGTTTATATCTGTTGGTCCGTTGCGCGCTATTCAAGTCCGAGCATTCACGTGGACAGAGGCAACCTCGGACCGATTCTATACTCCGTAGTAGTCGGCAGCACGATACGTTTTCTTTATTTCTTTATTTCATTTTTTCATTTTTATCGTTACCAGGAAGTCTTAGTCACCGAGCCGTGGACGTACTCGTCGTCGAGCGTGGCCTGACGCGAAAGAAAGGGAGAAACGAGACGACGATCGGCCGGTCTCACGAGGATGTGTCTCGAAAGCGAGTTTGAGTACGCGCCTGGAACGTCAAGTAGACCTGTATCGCACCAACCGTCACGTACAGGTGTACGAGTGCGCGCGCACTCGTACACAAACAAACGGCAACATCGACGGCAAGTATGTTTCACGCTGTATACAGGGCATTTCAGACCAAATCCGCTTGCAGGTCAAATTCTATGGAACGCTCTCGCACTTTCGTATTTTCGTCACGTTTTTTTTTTTTTTTTTTTTTTTTTTCGTTGATAGCTGTGTGTACGTTCAAAAAAGATCGCTGGACACCCCGAAGAGCGCAAAGTTCGACCAGGATTTTAGTTCTTTTATATGGGCTTCTCGCGATCCGCGATTGACCGAGAATCTACAATGCCATCTTACTGAAGCATACCGTGCCACGGTGTTGACACTTTTTCCACGTTACCGAACTCGTAAATAAATAATAGGGATAGGAATGTTCCTCGAAAGTCGGCACGACTTATTTCTGGAAACGCTTATTCGCGTTTGGTCGTACTCGCAAGGCATTCCAGATATCCTGGTAAACGCATTAAATATTTCATGAATCCGAAATAAAATAATATACTGTAGCGTGCTTCACATCTTGAATTCTCTTTACTAATTCGAAAAAATGTACTTTTCCTTGGAATAACATCTTATTCGATCGAAAAGAGAATGAAATGTTTTTCGTGCGGAAAAAAATTCGAAACTCAATATTTCGTTTGCATTTATTATTTGTTTCGTATTTGTTACGTTTATGTTTATTTTTAATTTAAATACATATTTTTATTGCGTATTTATAACGTTCATATTTTATTTGAAACCGAATTTTCAAACGAAATATAAACGAAAAATTCAAATAAAATATAAAATATTCAGGTACGTGTTATTTTCGCACACTTCGGAAACTCATATGGATATTTAACAAAAATAGCGAGTTTCCACACGTGCATTCGCGGCTCGCTAACCGTGAAATTGGACGCTTTCGGTGCCCTCGTTTCGGTGCTTAATCGAAATACGCGGGTGAATAGTTGTATACGCGCCCTTAAGCTCGTTACGAAACGATTAATTAGTGCCAAAGGTATCACGAGAACGTCTCTCCTTCGCCTGTGAACGCGCGATACGATCAAACGGCTTCGGCGTTGTCATGTAAATTTGCCGAGGTCGTAAACCACGGACAACAGATGGAAGGGCCCGAGTGGGGGTGGTGAAACGTTCTACAGCGGGGGTGGTGCTGTGAGAATGTGAACACAGGTTTCTACACACACCTATCCGGATCGCCGCGATTTTGTATTGAATATATATTTTCTAAATGTGATACATAGATACACGGAATAAGGACATTTTTTAAAAGAAGAAAAATTATCGTAAACAAATGTTAATAGTTCAAACGAATATCTATGTAGTGTGTAAAAAACCTTGTATCACAAATTCGTTGCAAATCGACCGAAAATATTCAGAAATATTGTCATGATTTTTATCTTTAGAAAATATTCAGAAATATTTTCTTTATTTTTAGAAAATATTCAGAAATATTTTCATGATTTTTATTTTTAGAAAATATTCAGAAATATTTTCATGATTTTTATTTTTAGAAAATATTCAGATATATTTTCATGATTTTTATTTTTAGAAATATTCAGAAATATTTTCATGATTTTTATTTTTAGTTCATATTTTCCAAACGTATTTTTGGAAATAAAAAATGATTGCATTCTGTTCGTTGGTTTTTGTAGATAAAAATATGTGTATGTACATAGCGGATATTTCAGAATAGCCACGGAATTGCGAACGTTGTCTACCTTTCTCGTTTTCTTCTCCTGCCTCGGTTCGCGCGCATGCGCGTCGACGTTTCCGCATCCTTTTTTACTAATACACAACGAAGCCGAGATTCGTCGCGCGGTTTCGGGGAATCAAAGGGAGCGACGACCACTGTCCAAGGAAACGATACACGATAAACACTTGATAAACACAAAATTCACTTTTCACGACAAAAAAAAAAAATATTCGACGCGAAAGGGCATTCGACGAAACCCAAATAGACAGATTTTGAAAGACCGATCCGCGTACTTTCGAGACAAATCGCAGACTGCGAATATGCCGGAACGACACTTGTGTGTTTACCATCTGGACACGTGACTTTCGAACGCATAGTGTCGTGCGAAGACGAGAAGGACAGCGATTGGTGCGGCGGTGGGTATCGGCGAGTAGCGCGACCAATCACGCGTTACCGCATTTTTAGCATCAACCGCCGCACTAATCACCGAACACTTTCGAGACCCGTAAATGCCAAGAAAAAAGTCACGGAAATTCGTGACTTTTTTCAACGAACAACGAACTCAGCAACTCAACGAACAACGATCATTCGTCAAGTCCGTATATACCCGTAAAGAGAATAAATTTAGAAACTTGTCCACGATAAAGACATCGAGAAGGTTTACGCCCCCACCTCTCTTTTTCGCGAATGCCAGCGACAGTGAGATTCGTCGCGCGATTTGCCGGGAAATCAATCTCAGGCTACAAGTAAAAATATTTATTCCGAAAGTGCGTTTGACAGAAAAGAACGGCCGATTTCGAACGTCTGGTCTGTGCGCGTTCGAGGGGAACACACAAACTGCGTATAAGCCGGAACGACAGTTATGTGTTTACTATGTGGACAACGAATGCCCGTTGAGTTTTGAACACGTGGTGTCACGGCGAGACGGTCGGTAAAACCTCATCAAGTGGAAATTCGTATTGTTGTTTTAAGCTTTCCAGTTATTTATCATTTCCGAAATCTATAGAGGTTCCTTTCGTTTTTCAAACATTTTTATTCGTCGAAGATTTTTAAAAACAAAACACGATACCACTCACCGTGTTTTGCGATAGATCAGTATTATTTTTTCCTCGGTGTCTTCATCTGGCACATTTTCCATGTTTATTATATTTTTGGGGACGTCGTACCTTAGCGTAGAATATACCCGTCAATTGTTGATTGTTCAACGCATTTCGATAATTTGTTACTAGCGACGAAAGATTTCGGCAATTGGTGCGGCGGTTGTAAAAAAAAATAGCGACGCGCGATTGGTCGCGCCGCTCGCCGGTGCCCACCGCCGCGCCAATCATTCTCCTTCTCGTCGCGAAGCTACACCATGCGTTCGAAAGTCACGTGTCCAGATAGTAAACACATAACTGTCGTTCCGGGTTATTCGCAGTCAGCGATTCGCCTCGAAAGTATGCGGGTCGGTGATAGCGATCGGCCGATATTTTTCGTCGAACACAATTTCGGGACGAATGTTATACTCGTGAGCCGCGCTTCGTTTTTCCTGCAGTCGCGAATTTTAACTGCGTGAAAAGTGAATTGTGTGTTTCAAGTGTTTTTGGTTTATCGTTGGATTGTACAGTGATCGTCTCTCTCTCTCTCTCTCTCTCTCTGATGTATCGCGACCGCGCGACGATTCTCGGCTTCGTTTCGGCGTTCGTGAAAAAGAAGGCGGTGATGCAGATGCGTATGCGCGGGGAACGGGACGGACAGAAGATCGAGCAAGGTATATCCATGTATATTCTTCGTGCACAAAATATATGAAATTTATTAATACATAAATATACTACAAATACTTTATTATTTAATTAGGATATTCAACGAAAAGTGAAATATTTTAATTTGATACACACCTACGAAGGCTGTTGCGTAATATTTGTTTGGCAGTAGGGGGACTCGCCGCCAGGTGGCTCGGAGATTCGTTTCCACACGGCGTGTGGAAACGAATATCTTTGTGCTATTTACACTTCATTTTCATTAGCGCAGCAAAGTATTTCGTGATTTTTCTTAGGCTCAACACCATTTTTATTCATTCATAATCGAGGTGAGTTTTTTTTTCGTGAATTTCTTACGCTGTTTTTCAGCGTTCGTACGAGGAAGGAAAGCTGATCCGATAAGTAAAGTTTCCGAAAATGGGAGAAAGAACGGCTCAAGAGGGAGGGGATGGATGGAAGAAGCGAAAAGAGTCGTTTTGATGTCGGAAGTTGAACGCGACGTGGTAGGGAGATTGTGTATGTTTTACTAAGCGTTCTCTATGCGCGGCAATGACGAGAAGAGACCGTATGAAAGGGAGTAGGCGTTTCAGATTTCGACTGTCCTATCGCACCTTCCTGGTTTGGGTATGGAGATGTTGTTCGATCTTCGAACGACATTACCATCGATCGATATCTCTCTCTCTCTCTCTTCTCCCACTCTCTGCTTACGGAATGCGAAAGCGGTAACGCAGCGAGTAGCAGGACGATGGATGAGGAGATTGGCGCGCGCATCTTGTCGTCTCAACAATCACCAATCGTGAATTATCGGCAATTTATCAAGCCCCTTTACCACCGGAATATCTCACGTCGTTATCTTCACCCTCGGTCCGCGTCGTCGTCATTGACGAGAAATCCCTTCAGCATAACCAAGCCCCATTCCCAAGAAGGAAATTATCACAGTGGCCATTGATATTCTGCTCGTGATCGAGAATCTCTTGTGCTCGGAAATCTCGGATATGAAATTGAAATAACTCGAATAGATCTTTTTTTTATCAACGATTACACCACTACATAATTCTTTAAGATTTGAATAAATATATTCAAAGAAGTATTTTTTGTTTTTCGTCAATGACGAACATTTTCTTGTAAACTGAGCTTTTGAATTTCTAATGATTATTCATTATTTTATTCTCATTAAAAATTAAAAATCTCGGTAAAAAAAAATCTTCGTCATAAATGCTAAACGAAAAGCTTTTTTCAAGCATCAAGGATGACCAAAAATGAATTGATTTTTATTTGGGTTGTTATTTTTTTTTACTTGGATCAAAGAACCGCAATTATATTATCTCGATTTTCATGGAATCTCTGATAAAATATTTTTGAATCTCAACGATGCAAAGTTCGGTGTTGATGTAATCGAGAAGTGGAATGAGTCGTTCGTTTGTAATTAGCAAGCATCAGGATGGACATTAAGTATAATAGAAGGTAAATAATTACGAAAAACTTTTTGGAAGAGCTTCGCCATGTTGATGACCATCATACGTTCAGATATCTTTCGAATCTCACCTGAAACGAAAAAAGATGCAAAGTTCGATTAGATAAATTTGGGAATAAATGCGCACATGCTGATAAAAGTGGCAAACACCGCGCGCTTTGAATTTCGTTTCATAGAATTAGTTGAGATTTTCAAAAATCAATAAAGTACATATTACATTGTACATATTACGTTTAATAATAAAATTGCAGTGATGAAAATATGAAATTCTAGTTTCGTTGTATCCCAAAGCTGCTAGCGTTGGAACACGACGAATGTGATGTGCCCAAACCCAAACAAACAATTTTGTAAATAAAAAAAGAAATCATATGGAGAAATCATTTCGGGTTTCAACGATGTGAATTTCAAAGCCATGTGTTGACAGCCACAAGAGCGAAACGCGTTGATAGTCAGCTTCACGGAGATACAACGTAGACCATTATAGCCTCCATACTCCTACGAAGAGACTTGCAGAAACGTGTATATGTGTTGTTAGTGTACTCAAAGTGGCGTGCAACACTGGTATGTCGAGGAGCCTGTCCCGGAAGACTATACACGCGCGTGCCCTCATATACGTTTATATATATAAATATATAAATATATAAGCATACACGGTGCGCGGAATGAAGCCCGTGTCTCGTTGAGCCCGTGCCCCCTGTGCCTCATTGCACTTCACGGTCCGTTTAACCGAAAACGTTGGCCCAAAGTGGAATTCGATTCGTGCCACGTTTCCGGTGAGCGGAGAGTACCGCGGAAAGATCGCGTGCCCGAGAGAGCCAGAGAGATTGAGATCCACGTTGAGTTTTCGTGTCCAAATGCCCATCTCGTACGCGATTTTCTTTTCGAAGTACGTACAACCAACGTGTGGAACGCTCGATCGAAAGAGCTTCAAATTACGAATCAACCGGCTGTAAATCACGTGAAATAAAAATGGCGCCACACAATTGACGCAAGGGCATTTTGGGTAAGACGAAAACGTGGGATAAGATGGAACGTTTAGCCAGGTATCAGTACGCGCGCACGAAGCGTTTCGATTTCGTCGTCGTGTCCAATGGGTCGTCTCGATTGACGTTGAAAGTGTAAGTTCCGACCGTGGGATTGAAGTTTCCATCGTTATAAAGCAACGATTTTATTTTTCTACTTTTTGTTATTCTTACTCTTTTAAATATATGTTTTTCGTAGCTCGAGCCAGCCAAATAAAATTGAGAGAACTGTAAAGCAAAGAAACTTTATCGTTGGATTCCAACGATGGAAGCTTCAAAGTAATTCTTCAACTGTAGATCTTTTTATTTGCACATATCCTCAGTGTTGTTCTTTTTGGGCCCTGGGTTTCCCTACCTACGATGCATGTACTTGAATATTCCGTAGCAGTTCCGCAATACGGTTTCGTTTAATTTGTTTATCCGAATACACATCGGAGCTGTAGGATTAATATTTAATGGGCGGTAAAGTTGCACCGTGCAGTAGATAGTTTAGTGGCAGAGTGTATAAATCAGAGACGATATAAGCCGAGAGAGTGTACAACTGGAACTCACTTCGCTACTTATTACGTGTAATACGGATTGCTCTCTCTCTCTCTTTCTCTTTCGCTGCACAAGATCGCGATTAAGGTGGTTATGTGTATGCCTACGCGGGACAGTGTTGGCGTGCCGAATCGATTTCGTAAATGCTCCCACCTTATCCTTCCACGTCTGCTCTCGTTCTCGTTGCAAGAATGCATTTTATATATATTTA
Organism: Ophioninae sp. A BG-2022a; assembly: GCA_030523105.1. NCBI lineage: Eukaryota > Metazoa > Arthropoda > Insecta > Hymenoptera > Ichneumonidae > Ophioninae sp. A BG-2022a. The sequence continues at coordinate 143,542 of JAPYZI010000186.1, read as the reverse complement.
TATATGCACATATTCGTGCGCATGTGTGTGCGCGCGTGTGGCGATCGATAAAGTGAGAAAAAGAGAGAGAGAGCGAGTATCGCAACGAGAAAGGAAAGTTTCGTGAACGAAACGAGCTGCCGATATACACGTTTGCATTTGCAGACTTGAATACGAGATATGTACACACAAACCCAAACAAGACGAACCCCTCCCACAACGTCGTGCAACGTGATTAGCTCGTTGCTGTAAGATCAACATTTTCGGCGGTGAACGAGTTTGAATGATACACGACTGCAAAGCGGAAAGTTATTAAGTTTAACCGCCCGGTCAATGATCAGGTACCCGGGTATCCATTTCAGCTTTGCAGATAGAATTTATTAACTTTTTCTTTAAAAAAAACTGTATAACCGTCTGGATTCCCGAAATTTAAGTAGTTCGAGTCCCAATTTTTGTCAATTTCTTTTTATAATCAATTATTTAATAATAGTTATTAACTATCAAACTTGATACCGCCTTCGTTCAATAACCAGGCACGATATTGTTTATCATTTATTTAAAAGTTAAATTACCTCAATACTTTAATAGGTAGTCTCTTTCGTGCGTATAAGCCTGACATTTATGCACAATAACTTCAGTGGGTAACCGTGTGCCTGGTTATTGAACGAAGGAGGTATGAAATTTGATAGTTAATAACTATTATTGAATAAATGATTATAACAAAATTTGACAAAAATTGGGTTTCAAACTACTTAAATTTCGGAGATCCAGACGGTTATACAGTTTTTTTTTATAGATAAAGTTAATAAATTCTATCTGCAAAGCTGAAATGGAGAACGGACGGTAAATGGAATTGATATATTACAATAGCTACGAAAAAAATGTTGATGTAGCAAAAAACAAACAAACAGTAGCCAAATATAATACCGGCAATTGAATTTTGGATCAAATAAAATTGCATGGAATAAAAACGAATTATTTTTTGAAGTTTCAAATTTATTTTAATCTAACCGAAGTCTAAAATGCGATTTTGGATAGCGAAGAATTAATGGGAATAAAAATATGGAGGAGAATATTTTCGATGTGTACGAACGATACGAGTGGCAATTCTTTGTTTTGCAATCGCGTACGATTAGATTTTATACTGTTGCAGTTTGAATTGTTGAAATGCAACAGAAATTCTTCTTTATTGTTCGTCCTCTCCTTTTCGTTATTCCATGAATTATTCTATGCAGGTTCTAAGTCATCAAATGATCGAAGTAAAAAATTCAAGCAAAATTAACCAAAAAACATAATATAAATATAAAAGTAATATCCCTGAATAATCATCCTAAAAAAATTTTCGACGATTTTTGCGTATAAATTTAACCAACGGCAATTATGAACGATTTGAAAAAAAAAAATACAGTTCCCTCAACGGTGCAAACTTCCATCGTCTTTAAGTTATAACTGGATGGCTAATGCAACAGTACTTATCTGCGGAAACTTCACGATAAACAATCGTTTGAACGAGCACTGGCAATGCGTTTTTCGCATTGATGGTCATCGCCCCTTTTCCTCCGAGCCAGTCGGTCTCACTTCTAAAAGTTACTCGATTATTATTACAATTATGGAATACAGATGCGAACGAACGGGAGTTGCTCATCGCCGGCGAGGTGCTTGAACTCTTTGCTTCCGTTACGCAACAATCTTGCACTCTCTCTTAATCCCTCTTCCTCACTCTCGCGATTGCGGTGCGTCGCGATCTCTCCCTCTCTCTCTCTCTCTTTTCTATTATTATTCTTATGGTTGCAGTATTTTAATTTTTATTTTTTTTTAGTTTATTAATTTCGAAATTATGGTAAATATTAGTTTTTGTACTATATCTACTTTTAAGTTAGGTTTATTCCATCTTTGTTATTATCTATTTCGTTATTGCATCGTTTGGTTTTTTCTGATTTACTCTGTTATTATTTTACATATCTTTGTTCTACTCCATTTGTTTGCCTGAAAGTCCACTAGGGCATAATAAACCGTATCAATCAATCAATCAATCAATCAATCTCCAAAGAACGGCGCGTCGAGACGAGAAGAGAAATTGGCGTTTGAAGAAGATTGTGTTGAATAGCTGTATATGTGTATGCTAATATTGTTGCTATTATTGTCATTATTATTATTATTATTATTATTATTGCTATTATTCTTCTCGTCGATATCATCATTATTGTATTTAATATTATTTTTATCATTATCGGCATCAACATCGTCATAATTATTTTTCTTACTATGATTATAGACATTATCATCATCATCATCATCAACATGGTAGTAATAACAATAATAATAATAATAATTCCAATAATCGTCATCATTAATGCAATTCATAATAAACATTATCGTAATTATTATTATGATATTTATCGTATGATAGTAATTATCATTATTATATTTATCATATGATAATAATTATTATTATTCAAATCGAAATCATCATAATCGTTCTTATTATTATATATGCACATAATGCTAAACTAATAACTGTATTCGATGTAATGACGCAAGCGCAGGGTCGTTGTGTTATCTTCGCTCGCATCCCGATCTTGTTTTATTTTTTTGCAGCATCACGTATAGTCACATCGACGATTGGCGAAACGCGGACACAAGCGAAAGACGTCCGAGAGATGTGTCGCTTAGACGTCAATTTTCATCATTTCACTAGCGCCATTACGCATCGACATATACGTACATCTCACTCGCACCGATATCGGTACAAGTTTCGTTCATTCGTGTTGAAATTCTTTGATGCATTTGATTAACAATGAGACGACGACTTTGACGATACGCGTAATGGGGTGAACTTTCACCCGATATACCGACGGATCAGTCCCACGCCCTCGTAAACGAATTCATGGAAAACGAACGTATACCGAGTGGCGTTAAATGGATTCCGGACTGTTTAAGGGCATGATGAACACGCCTTCGTCCACTTCGAAATTTTAAAACCACTATTCTCTCAAACGCCTGAACCAATCGGTATGAAATTTGTTGTGTACATTCACGACGATGGCACCGAGGCCCTCCTGCTCGCCATTTTGGATAACCATGTTTTATCCTTGAGAAATCGCGACGAAAAACCGAGAACACGCCTCTGTCCACTTCGAAATTTTAAAACCACTATTCTCTCAAACGGCTGAACCAATCGGTATGAAATTTGTTGTGCGCATTCAGGACGATGGCACCGAGGGCCCCCGGTCGCCATTTTGAATGAAAATGTTTAATTCTTGAGAAATCGCGGTTTTAAACGTTTCGACTATCTCTCGCGCACTCATGTGTCACGTGGTAATGTTCGTCGTGCCCTTAATATTCGTAGGGATTTTTGAACATTATCCACGTAATGAAATCTACGAATGTTTCAAAACGTACGGTTCGCTCGGCACAATCGCTTTTCGAAATGGAAACTCCGAAATGATTGCAACGTCAACGGCACTTTGAAAGATTAGGTTAGAGCGAAATCTTTAAAAAATGGTTACTTTCATTAAATAAAATGTTGAAAATGTTCCTGATTTGATTTGATTTTCCTTTTTCCTCCAATGTCCTTCAATTACATGATGCTGCGACTTCTCACGACTCCTCATTTTCGAGTATCCAATTTCTAGCGGACCACCGTATATAAGATGAATAACGACCGACTGGAAAGCCAACAAGCACAGTTGCGCGAATCGAAACTCGTCCACAAATTTCTTCCTCATTGGTTCACATGACTCTCATCGCGATAATATTTATTTAAATATGATTGTTATTTCTACATACACGTGTGTGTTCGTGTATAAAGAAAGGAAGATGAAAAAATGCACTTACACAGTGCATGATTCCGTAATTAAATTCGCGATTGCAAACAATGGTGAAACGACCTACCGTTTCGCTTTATACGGTCCGCTATTATCGATGCGCAATTATTGCACATTACCAAGAAATTGTCGGAATTGCATTGTGCATTAATTACACGAAATATTTACGTAGCGTTAATAATGGATACAACAGGTGACCTTGCCATAGTAGGAGTGGAATAAATTCCAATTGATATGATCAATTGATATGAATTGCGATCCGCGAGAAAGTAAATATTTCCCGATTTTCGTCGTTTTCGAAGAACCGAAATAAATAGATTATTGAAAAATAATGAGATCAGAATTCCAAGTATATGAATTTGTAGAATTGTCAATTGTGCACTCATTTTTTCGACGATAATGCGTCTTCGATAAGAAAACTTATTTTTTCACTATAAGATCTGGTAGATAAGAGATTTTTCTATCGACCTCTCTAATTCTTGATGACAAAGTTCCATCAATAAGAGACCATCTTATCTGTTGACGATGACGTTTGATCGATGAGTATATCTATCTCTATTAATTAGATCCTGACTTCAAGAAATGAGTACACATTTTACAACTTTACAACCCCAACCTGTTGGAACTCGTAATCTTCTAATTTCCTAATGATAAAAAACTGATCGATAAGAATGCGCCATTCACGACCCGCTAACTTTTCTCGTCTTTTTATTTTCCACACTTTATTCTTTTTTCTTGGCTCTTCAAGAACGTCCAAGAATGAATTATTTTGGCTCCGATTAAAAGACAATGCTGATAATTATTTATCTCTACACGTGATTTTCGCACGTAGTTTTTCCTTTTAATATTGTTGAGCTCAATTTAATTAATTAATTGATGAAAAAAAGCAGATGGGATAGAAAAATTGCACTATTTGATGTGCATCGTAGTGCAACGCTGAAGTTGGCGCACCCTCCTCCACGAGGACGAGGAATAATGACACTGACGACGTAACAATTGGATTTCTCTCCCTTACTCCTCCTTCCCTTCCCCCTCTCAACTCTCATTCCCTTTCTCTCCCAGCTACTATAAGTTTACACATGGACCATTAAAATTCAGAGAACGAAGCTCTTCCGTTCGGACGCACGCCGTTAAATAAATCAATGAAGGCGGCCCCGACCCGTTGTAGCGTAGAGCGTGCGCGTTTCCGTGCTTCGGTGAGCGTAACACGGCCCATAATATTGTAATACGTACGTACGTATATAAATATCTCGGCAGGTTTGATCTTTTATTTTTACAAATTTTTATTTAACTTGACTCTCACCGAGATGCAAAATGGCAAATCGATGTTTCATCCACTTCGAGACTACTCACAGCTCGGGAATTTTGCAGACATCCAAGAGGTGAAAATTCATCATTAAACTTAAAAAATATTCCTACAAATTTCGCCTATTCGTATAATAAAATCAATTACAAACTAAAAAATAGAAAATAATTTATATGTGAAAAATAGTTAAAAAAAAAAGATTTTATTTAATGTACTGGAGAATAGAAAATAATTTTATTTTCCGAGTCAAATATATGTGACTATGAATAAAAGCATGGGCTGCTCACAAATTAAACGTATAATCTTAAATTTACACAAATCTTTTGCCATACCAGCTGTATTTAATTCACTGTTGTGAAACTTTAGATTTCTTCAATAAAAATGGTGAAACTGAGTATAAACGTGTGATAATAATTTCTCTAATTACTTTTATGTCAAATAAAATAGGTTTAATGAATCAAAGAATGAATCAAATTTATTAACCATTTTTAAAGTTGAGTGCTCCCATTTTTATGTATACTCGCATATAAATGGCTTCGTAAAAAAATATTTTCGATATTCAATAAAAGTTTGTTTGGGTTGTAATTATTTTTCTGTTTCCGAATGGGCTATGTAAGGGAACAAAAAGAGAGGTAATATAAACGAACTCGTTGCTTTTCTCACCATGCGATTCTTTGGTGGCGAGTAAATTTACCAAATCCGTTGCAATTGCGAAAAAAACAACGCGCAAAGTTCTTTTGGAAGGGGCTTTTTGTTCCAATTGACCGTAAATACATTAACGTGTGGTGTTATTGACAGTTATACGCGAATGCACATTTTTAATATAATTTTCCGTTGGTCGACGCTCGGGTCGGATGCTGGAGCACGAATACGACGGAAATATCGAGAAACTCGGGACGCCAGAGGGAAAAGAGCTTTTCTGCTCGAGGAAACACAAACTCGTGATTGACGGCCAATCGATTATACGAGAAAAACGATTTGTTTGAATCAAGTGAATACGGCATATATAAGTTCTTGATATATTTTATTTTCGAACTCACCATGGGTACACAAAGAAATCGGGTATATTTGAAAACGTACACCTGTCCGTTCGCTTTAAACTTTCCATCGGGTGTAAACTCTGGAGGAATCGTTTATTAAAGTCAAATAAATGTTCGAGTAAAGTATCAATACGACTACTGTATCATTTGCTAGAGTTGTTTTAACGTTTAACTGTCTAGTACGAGCCGTTACGTCTCGTAAGGAGGCACGTTGCCATTATTTTCTAATAATCTTTCCAATTTTTTCTTTTTTTGTCAATTTGTGTTTACTTCTTTTTTTCTGCATACAAATTATTTCGTTGTATCAGTGGTTTTTTTCTTACTTCCTTGAAGATGTCATTTTACACGAGATACGAGGAGGTTCGCTTTGGATGCGAAGAGATAGATCTTTCTTCATTGACTATTACATATTTTCTCTTGTTTAACAATTTATTTCTGCTATCTTTCTCATATCCCATCCTCCTCTACTCTCTTCTACTCTCTTCGTAACCCATATTGCTTTTCAACGTAATTTCGTCAATATTTATTTTGTATTCATTCAACAGTTATTGGTTCGCTTGCCCACACGAAAAAGTTATTAAAATCGAACGCAATTCTTCCCTTGACTGATTGTAATTAATTTGCACCAACTGAACCTACAATATCATTGAAAATCCAGTAAACCTATATTCAATCGAGGTTCAAGCGAATCTTTCATTAGATTCAAATGACCCATTTCTCTCGGTGCATTTAGCGTCTAGAAATACCTATCGAGTAAAGGCTTTGAAGCTGCTTAATTGAAAGTTTAATTATGCTCTTCGCCGTCAACACACGAACGTATTCGTTTACCCAAGAAGGCGATGAACAGAGCTCGTATTTTGTGGAATTCCTTCTCGAAGGCTTTCAATAATAATAAATAGTTTTTATTAAAAATATATCCATGTAGGACTGCAATGAGGTGACATAACTGCGTCTTTTCGATCGGATCGAGGTTTTAAACGATAAATAGATCTCCGTCACGCAGGCTTCAGTACGGTAGGTGCCTCTCGAATGCTCTCAATAATTATCAATAACTTTAATAAAGGAAATAAATTAGGATGACGAAACTTCCATTCCCAACCACACCCAACCTTCGCACCATTCCACTAGCTAACCATGTATCCGTTTGCGAAAAAGGGAAGAAAAGGCATGGGAAGAAACAGAGGGACGCGGAGAGGGAGAAAGTTGGAAAACATTATAGCCGCAGAGGTGAGCCGAAACGGACTCCAACCGTCTGCAATTACAAGGGTTTCATACGTAGCCGGACACCCCTCATATATGTATACATAAGCGTGGGAGGTTATAAAAGCGCTGTGGGAACGGACAACCCTCCCGCGTGTGTTTGCATCGCGCCAACTGGACCCATTTTTGCGGTACACCGTACTCCCGGAGTGGTGAACAGGGCACACAAAAACCGGTTAACGTATACATGCCATATGCGCTGGGAAAGCTCACGGGTTCCTTTGTTTCTTCATTTATAACGGTCATAGAAGGCCGGACCACCAGGGTGTAACGGCGGCGGCGCAAAGTACATATACGCCCGGGATTGCGAGTCCGAGCGGAGACGCGGAGGATACCCGAGTTCTGAATTCTTTTACGTTCACCCTGAAGCATATTACGCGCCTATTTTACTCGGCGTTTCGCTATTCTCGCGAGCCCAAGACCTTTTTATACCTTATTACAAGCCACTTTCATTCGTACCTTGGGCTCTTGCCGAAAGCTTCGTGTGCACAGCCCGCTGCGCATTTGGTGCTCACCAGGGGCGAAATGTCCGGCAATTAGGCTCATTCGATGAAGACACGGTTGGAACTCATTCCCGTTCTAGCAATGGTTATTCGTGAAATCGGGATGAGTCCGGGCAGTCGCAACCAATACTCGGAACCCTGATGAAGGATGATCGAGATGACTAATTGGGTGATTTTAGGAATAGGGATAGTTAGTTCAGTGGATAGTTTTCGTACTACCTTCTAGTACATATGTAGGTTACGAAATACGAAGGGTTGGTTGGCGTTTTTTTTTTATCATCCGTTGTCGATTTCCTTTCATCGATTTCGTACTCGATTTCAGATTTATAAGGAATACGATAAGGAAACTAGATTTGATGAAACGAAGTTTTTAGGCGTATTAATTCATTATTATAATCTTCTAATTTTTCAGTACGAATATAAAGTATGAAAAAAGTTTACTTTTTCTCTCAGCATTCATTTTACGGAATATTCGTGGAATATCATTTTTCAATGGATTAGTCAAAGCTTGAATTCATAGTTACTTATTGTATTACGATTTTACTCTTTTGGACAGGGATTATGGATTTTTAAGGCCTCCTATAAGTATACGTTTTTCAGCAAAGCAAGATTCTTTTTTCAAATACTGGTTGTTCGTCATGATAATCCGTTGATTTTTCTCATTAGACTTCTTCCTTGCGTTTTTGCTCAGGTATCAATTTATAGCAACAATGATAATACTTATGCTTGAAGAATTATGAACTCACACACTTCGCTAATTTTTTAAATCGATGGAACACATTAGGAATTGATTGATAGGGGTATTTTTATCCGATTGAACTGATAAAAATACTCCTATCAAAAAATAGCCACTAGAAAGGAGCTATAATCCAAATAAGGCCAAAAATCAACTTTTTATCAAGGTTAGCCACTTCGCAAAGAATTTCGTAAGCGTTTATCGATTCACCGAATCTACTCCTATTGGCTAAATCTAGTGATGACAACAATCTCAACAAGTTATAAAAAAACCTCCTTGCATATCAGCCATAAAAAAATTGTATCCATAAAACATTTAACCCTCAATCCCAATTCTTCATTATTTGCTGTACGAAACACTTTTTATGAGACGGTAGCTAACGAAGTGACAAGCGTAAAGCTTGTATCGACATTAAAATACTTCTCGTTAAAACAGGTGTGTGTACACCTACTTATAATTATAATTTTATGTGGGAGCGTATAAATGTTCGACAACTTATTCAACGTTGTAAGCTACCACCGTCCATATTACGAACTGAGCGACTGAGCTTTCGAAACTTTTGCACATGGACTGAGTCATTTATATCAATACTTGGTCGTCCTGTTGCGATATATGCAACATTGGCATAATTACCTGCTAGTCTCAACGTTCGCGACCGTAACTGACGCATCACGCTGGTCGCCGTTTCGTAACTATAGACGACAATGGCTAACTAGTAAACTTTATAACTGCCAACCACCAGATGAGTTGGCGAAAGCGTCAAAGTCCGGTCGAACGGGTACATGATTATTCTACGTGATACAGCTCTATTCCGTATCGACTGTTTCCCTCTAAAACGAGCTTTTAAATTTCTTGTTGTGAAAATCGCCGCTAGGCTAAAAAGTACTTTGTTAAAACTTACTATTACTATTTTATTTCATAGCTCTGTTTAAACACTGACTCTACATACCGATAATTGAACAAAAAGAAAATGTTTGACAGCTCGAGATATTACATTTCTTCACTTGCAACTCCTCAAAAATGTGGGACATTTTATTTCGAAATTATTTTTCAAGATTATTTACAGATATTACATGATTTTATTTCGAAATTATTTTTCAAGATTATTTACAGATATTACGTGATGGATATATGCGGACAAATTTACATTTCGAGAAAATAGTTGAGCAATGTTTATTGGAGTCCACGATGTGAACTTCTGGCTGTAATGGGGGCTGGTATCGTGACTCGATAGGGAGTTCCGCACTGCGAAAGCTGCGTTTGTGTTCATTGCTACCACTCATGAAACCAATAGGACTTCAACTTGCAAGGAAAGAGTTTCATATCATTAAAAACAGTGACGTGAAGGTAGAAACGTGATATTTTAAGAGTATGTTAATATTACGACTCAGGTACCATTTATAAATAGTATTACCGCAATTCCTCTTTTAAACGGGTAAAATAAAGAAAGGAAGAAATCCGCCATTTTTAGAGTTAAATTCACGAAAATTTGTGTATACGCTTTTAATACATAATTAAGAACAATGTGTATCAGATTTTGGAAAGTCAATCGTTAAGGAAGTGTAATCAGCAATTTTCTACGGGAGTCCTGTCTTTTTTTAAAATAATTGAAATTGTGACTCACTATAATTATTAAAAAAATACGACTATCGTTTTTCGTTGACGTCAGTTTCGACAAAGAAACGAAACTGACGTGTCAATCTACCCTGCAAATTGTATTGAACCATAAAAAATGTTCCGCTATCGTTTCACTCCTAATACCCATCAATTTTTTGTACTTCAAACCTTCGGTTTTGACGAGGAACACAGAACGCCACCAGGATCTAGCAAACAAAAAAATTAACGTTGCAAACGCCGAATGGGGAAGCGTGCGAAGGTTTGCTCGCCATAAGAGCGCGTTGCAATGCAATCGCGAAAACGAACGCAATTCCAATGAGAATGTATACGGGACCAAGCCGCACGGCGAAGCACTCGTTGATCCGTAACGAGATAGAATTACCGCTCAAGGGTACCTGTCAAGGTTCGCTATCTCGGTTTTATTTATTTTTCAGCCACGACTTTGCCGCACAACCTTTCATACACGGCAAATACCCCATCCTGGAATTCCGTTCAGTCGTGAGACTCAGACGTATCTTGGCTCGATGCAATGCGAGTATGTGTTTTGAGCAGTTGTATACCGCTGCATGTAGCAGCCATTTAAAAACTTCGACCGGCAAGAAAATTTAAAAAACGGTTGCGATTGCCAACCTTCCCCCACCTCCATTTAATTTAGAACTATTTGAAGAGAACTCGTAAATGGATTTTCGGTGACTCGCAGTCGATCCCGAGATATTGGATTTGTAACTATTTTTTATTCAAATTCCGAAAAGCCAAAATTCGCATCGACACGATGTCCTCTTTGTTGCAACGCGGACAACAAATTTAGAAAATATCTGTATTTTCTAAATTTGCGCATTTTTATAAATAGTATTTTACAGTTTCAAGTTCTATTTTTTTCTGAATATTACTCGTACAATTATCGAAAAGATTTCGTAATGGATGCTGCGAAAAACATCGACATCTTGGAAGATAATCACTTTGTTGTTTTCCAAGATGGAAATAGTGCATTCGTTGGGTGAATGCACCATCCTGAACTGCATGTAAATTATTTTTAAAAATTGTAGGTATATTATATAAACCGTTCAGGAACTGAGTCTCGCAGTTTTTTCCGAAATTCAGTTTACAAAACCTATAATTGCTTATAAGAAATTGTGGTTACACTAATAGTCCATACCTAAATTAGTTTCCGAAAATCTGCAAAAAGATTTGTAGATTAATTACGTACTTTAAATAATGACTATTTTTAAAAATATTTAATTACAAATGTAGTGTTTTTAGATGTATCCCCATACTTGACGAATAAGACGTTATTACTTGCCAAATTTCATAGTTGTAGGTCAACGGAAAATACCCTATAAATTTTGATTTTCTTGAGAGTTGAAACATACGTTTTCTTGCTGCATAGACGGCCGTATCTTTTTTTTACGTTAAGTTAGATGTTTGATTTTTTCAGAACTTCAAGGGACTATAGAAGTGATCCTACAAGGGTTCCATTTTTCCTTTTGAAGTACGGAACTCTAAAAATTAAGATTAAAAGTACATGTTTCACCCGAACAACCAGAAAGACCGATTTTTTCGAAACGAAAGATTAATAAATGCGGATCAGTAAAAAAATAAGAACTAACATTGTCGATTCATAAATATTGTTTTCCTTGACTACATCACCTGTCCCGTTTTGCCCCAAGTTTTCCCATGCACCTTAAACTCTCCATTCTCAGGGCGAAGTTGATCCAAAATTAAAGCTGTTTATTATTAATTAGTGACTGATCTTCTAACGCGATCGAGGATGAAACAAGCCGAGAATCGTCTGGAGGGCAAAGTGCTGCATCAGGTGTTGGAGATTATGGGTGGTAGTTTGCAATAGTGACTCTCCCTCTCTCTTATCTCGCCCCTTTCTCTCTTACATACCAGCGGTTATAACGTATGCGCAAACTATGCGTAAATTCGATTTGCGATAGGCGCCCGAGAACGGATTCGTGTGCTCGTGTGTGGTAAACCGGAGAACTAGGAGGAACCGCCTGCGGCTAATCATCGTGATAATCGTTAGCTAATAATACTTGAATAGATCCGATTGGTGCGCTAGCGGATGAGAGCCTGCGATGATGCTGCATGATGCAGGCATTTGGCCTCCGGTATCTTGCGTAGTTTAAGACTATCCGAAGCTGAGGCACCGTTTGCAGGAAATGCGAAACGGCGGAGAGTGGGGGGGGGGGAGCAGATAAGAGAGGAGTGAGAAACTCGTGCGTTCTTCGAACTACCAGGATTCCTGCGTTTCCCATTTGCTAACGCTAGTTCCCCGGTCCATATCTTTTGACTTACCACCCGGTACGCAGTCCAGTGCAGCTTTCTACGCGTGTGTAAGTGTGTTTGTGCGTGCCTGCGCAGAACGATGAAATTCAAGAGCGTAACTGATCGCACGACCACCATGAAACTCGCTCGTTCGCCTCTCACTGCTGCTGCTGCTGCTGCTGCTTTTCTACCGAAATTTTACACCGAAACACCTGATGTGCATCACCACCCAAAATAAAGTGAAGTGGCCAGAAACGGTATGACACAAATAAAACAGGTAGGTGCGAGACGAGGTGGGTCTTCGCTTTGTATCGTAAAAACGTCGAGCATGCGTTTTAGGGTTACAGTAAAACTCCGATTTACCGGGGAGATCAGGACCGAAGGATCGCTGGATGACGAAAATCGCGGTTATCCGTTTGAAAAATTGACAAGGTGTCCCACATAAAAATAAGGACCTGTAAGGGCTCTTATTTGAGGCTTTTCATATCAAGGAACTTTCGTATAAGGGCCTATGTGAGGCTACCTGATAACGATCTTAATAAAGTTAGGGAAACTCTGTATAGCTCCGTCCAAAATCAGCTGCATTGAATATTCAAATGAAAATTTTCTACTCCGGGTATACTTACGCTCGTCTCATTTTTGTCATTTTTTGTTTTCTGAACAGCTACGCATTTTTTCGCGGCTTCGAGTTTCCCGAGGGGAACTGTACGTTCTGTAGTCAATTTCTTTTATAAGTGAGACGAACGCACGCCCAGTTCGATACAATTTTAAACGTACACTTGTGGAACGTTCCGGTTCTGGCGGATGATAGCAACTGGCTCGAAGTAACGAAAAGAAGATAAATTCTATAAAGTATATAGAGACCACGTGACCCCAGTCAAGAGGAAGGTCAGAGAACCCCTGGAGTTTCCCTCCACAGACGGACACAATTATATCGTGAGCGTCCAAGTGCAACGTCGGCCAAGTACCCATACACACACACATATATGTATATGTCTGTATATACAGGGTGACCGATGGTTCGACGGGTTAAAAGTCATTTTAGCAGTGGACACTGAGTAATTACTGATTCATGATGGTTTCATGGCTCTACTAGAAATGTTCGGGCTTTTCGCCAACCACGAATAATTATTTCTCAAATGTTGCACTCTGAATATTTAATTCATTATTTTCTGAAAGCTGGCAAATGAATGACGTTTAAAAATGCATGCACGCAATTCACAGAATTTCGGAAATAAAATGGCTCAAGGTGTTACTGAATGAATATTAAAAAATCGCTAATACATCAGCAACTTCGATGAATCATAGTACTTCGAGGAGAAATGATACATATGAATTTAGCATAATGACTTAATGAGAAACAGCTTCTCACGCCTCTAATGTTTGTAAAACGAATAAAGCGAAATCGTCGCAAATTCTGTAAATATTACAATAGCTCTTTCCAAATAAACACACTGGGTTATCGCGTCAATATATCAAACAGTGATACACTTGTTTGAACATTGAATTGATCAGCATATATTGGAAAACCCAATCTACAAATTGAGTTCGTTTCGGTAATCATCGATAATAAGAAAATCCAAATGTATTAATTAAATATCAAAACTTAGATCTTTTTATTGGCAGTTCGAACAAGCAATTGTTGAGTAACTGGCAATACTTCAGTCAAGCACATACCAGTATCATCGACTTTGATTTCAATTCTTATTGAAATTTGAAAATTAATGTTTCTAAGTGTTAATTAATTATTAAATGAGTTATTTGTGAAGCTTAAAAATGTACGACATGACTCAAACTTGTCAATCCACGATTTCGGAATAATTTCTTGCCCGACGATCCAGTGGTGACCTAAAATTTCCATAGTGACTAATTCAGTAGCTACTAAACTTCGTCCTCAGTCGATAGGGCTTAATCGGTTTTAAATGACCTCTAGAACGATCCCTTTCAAGAAATCGGTCGAATCACCGGTCACCCTGTGTGTACACATAATCGTGAGCAGGCAATAGTTAGATGTATCGTTGAATAGTTAGACGTGGGCGAGCAAGAGTTGTGTGTTGCTGCTGGGGGTTGCGAGAAGACGAGGTCGGAACGCGAGAGGAGGTGCATCCAGTAGTAGGCAGTCCAGGAAGATGCGCGCCTGCTGCTTCGCGTTTTACACGGGACGCTTATGGAGAGAAGGAGGGAAGGAAGGAAAAGGTTGGCAGAAGCTCCAGCGAGGAACACCAGGGAGGATGCACATCGCTGACACCACATACGTAATAGACGAAGTAGGCAGGAGGCCCATGCAGCGTATACCATCCAGCGAGAGGAAGAGAGAGAAACCTTGGTCCGCAGGACTAAGAGGAATCCATGGAGGACGAGAAAAAGAGACGACGAAGGAGAGAAACGACTGGAGGGGGTTTGGGGGGGGGGATCGCAAACAGCGAGATCTCTCTTGGCTGGGTTGCATGTTGCATGCTCACGGACCGAGAAGCCGCGAGCCAGTTAGTACACTAACCGTCCACGATCACTTCAAAACCGTGAAGAATGTATGTGTGTGTGTGTGTGTGTGTGTATATATATATATATATAGATAAAAGGTGACCATTCTTCGACGGCTAAATATTTTATATTTGGCAGATATATATTCGCCATTGCTCTGGTATGGTGACATTCGAGTTTACACCTTCCAGATGCAATGTACATTATCTTTTTTTGTTTATAAAATTTCATTTGGCAGATTTGATCCACGAAAATCGTTCGAATATTTTGTGGGATTTTTATTCGTCGATTTGATTCAGAGTCAAATCCCGTAGAAAGTATAACCATGAAAATCATATTTTTCTTGATACCACAATTGGCAAGTCCTTGAAAAAATACATTATGTCTTGCTATAAAAATATATAAATAGTGTCCTTCATATCCTCCCCCATATAAATAAATAGATACATTTAGAAATAATGGATTTATTTTTTACACGAATATACCTACCAATATTCATTTTGAAAAAATGAATTTTTATTCATTTTTATGTTTACACTTATAAATAAAGAAATAAATAAATGCATATACACATATATTTTTTCATTCGCCGAGAGATCGAATCAATTTCTGTCTTGCAAACCCTAATGCACGCTCAAATCCTAATCAATTTGTCCCGCGTTATCCGATACGAAATACTAACTCGCGTAAGTCTTTGGTATATTCCATGAGGCCTTGCCTACCCCGCAGGACGCTTGTTTTCACATGGGCGAGTGCTTACACTACGTAAACCCGTAGAAGCACACACAAAGCTAGGACATTGGGTCTCCGTGGTTGTTTTGTTGCACAAACATCCGTATATAGAAGCAACCGCGTGAAGAAACTGTGCGCTCGAATACCTGCAGTAGGGTACACGTGAACTTGGTTGAGCGGGAGCAGAAGGGCGAGTTCTGGCGCGGTATGTGTGCACCGAGGCAATGATGCCTGTGGATTAAGGGGTTGGGCTACTGTGGACGATTATCAATCTAATACAACGTTTTTCTGAACATATTTTTTTCATTAAACACTCATTCAATTTATTTATTTGTAATTTTATGGCGAAAAAAGTTGAAAAAGTAACAAAAAATTGGATTATTTCAAGAATCCGTAATTCAAATCAAACTGTAGTTCTTTCGGAAATCGGATGTTCCATTGAAAATAAAATAATGAATTTATTTTGAATACATCTTTTTTTAATCAATTTTATATTCAAATAAAATTAATTGTAATCGCGAGATAACAGATTTCACTGACTTCAAAGTTTGCACTGTTGCAAAAAAGTAGAAGTAGTTTTTCTTCCTTGAATTTTCCAATGTTTCTTTCGCAGATTTTATTCTCGAGAGCCTTGCAAAGAATTTTTGAAATTCATATGAGCGATCCACAATAAATCTGCAAAGTTGGATTTTGTCTAGGATCGTTTAAATGCATAAAAAATCATTTTTTACGCCTTTTTATTTATTTTTACGAAATAATAAAAGAGAATGGGAATACGAAGAAAAATTTTGTTGAATTCCGTCGACGCGTACTTAGCCTCGATGTGATAGCTACCATTACGTAAATGCAATGGGTCTGATATATACTTCTCCCATAGCCAAATATGCGCACATGCGCAAACGCATAAAAATGAATACCGCGAGGTACAATACAGTGTACGTTTAATACCCAAGACTCTTGGTGTGAGCGAGGAGAAGCCATCGTCCAACCGTGTTACCATGACATTCCTCACCCTCATGATTGCACCAAGATTCAGATAGGGGCGCACAGGACAGAGAGAATATTTCAGACTCAAGTTACATCGCAGTGTCTACGAACAGCCTTCGGGATCTTTGAGACTCAACTTTGAGGCTTCAACTTTTCCTTTCGTCTTCAGTTTAAATCTACCCATGTAGCATTCGATGGATCGAGGCATATTGATAATACAAAAGAAATCTGCCCAATATACATCGATACAGTAATTATAATTGCATAATGGTACAATATATAAAGTCTCATCATAATCAAATTACACAATGCAAATTGAATTCCATACATATAAAATATAATTGTAAAGTTCGATATTATTTAAGTAAAACAGTCATAAGGTAAACATAACACTCATTATCTAAACGCAATAAAATTAGACAATAATTACCATAATTTTAATGATAATGGAATTTTAATTTCGTCGTTTTTGATTATTATACAAAAATTGACCTGATTCATTTTTATCGTGCCTAATTAGTCTCCAAAGAAAAATTTTTGAAAAAATGTTTGTTGTAAGTTGTAAAAATAATGCAACAAATCTAAGAACAATAATACAAAATAATTATTGAAAAAATAAAAGTTTTATGCTTGAACCGTGCAAAATTTAAAAAAATCGTCCCGATCCTAAATCCAATGTTGCTAATTTCTCATAGCAATTTCTAACTAACTGATAATCCATTAAAAAATATGCACCAACAGACTGACAGAGTAGTTTGAATTCCTCAATAAAAGGTACAAAGTAGCTCGAAAATTTTCAAAGAAAATACGAAATGTTTTTTTAAAAAATTAGTTATCCCACTCCTAGGTCACGTAAAAAGCTGTTTCTCGCGTTACAAATGTAACTATTATAGCCAATATTTCCAGTTATCTGATAATACTCTACCCTCCACTTTGCTCATTGATCGGAATTCATTCCGATGATGCTCGCGAGTCTTCTCGGTTATTCGTGATGGACCAAATTCGATGGCGGGTTGAGTCATCTGTTTTCGTGTGCGATTGATCCGATAAACATCGTCCGAATGGATACGACGAATATCATCGAGTGCAACGGGATTGTCGGTTTATTCGTCTGCTGTGTGGCTCTCCCAAACACACAAACACGCGCGCGCACACGTACCCAAAATAAATATTTCGCTCCTGACAAACCTGTTTCGAATTTCTAAAGCCTCGGAGTCTGCTGAGCGGATTGCGGCGCAGGAAAATAGGCGCAAACGTGTACGAAGCTTCCCATAGCACCCCATGCCTCTCACATACGCATTTCTTCCCTTTCTCTCGCGTAGAATCCAGTCCCTGTCCAATTGAACTGATATCCGATTGACCACGGTGCCGCAGCCAGATTCGTACTCATCAGACGTATAGTTTCCGGTCTATGCACTCCGCAACTCGACTAGGTAGACAAATCTCTCTCTCTGCGTACCTATGTCTGCCCAACCCTCTCTTTCTCTCCCTTCGTTCATACACATGAACATATATATGTATACAGGGTGACCGAAGAATCGACGTCGAAGGTAGAATTTAACAGCCCTACACTGAGGGCTATCAAAATCATCCCTCAGTATGTTAAACAGTTTTTAGTAGTTTAAGAGGCATCCTTTTTTCAACGGATTATTAAAAATATTTTTAGACTGACATCGGTTTTGAGCTTACTTCTTTTACTATAGACGTTTGTGCATTTTTTTGGGGTCATAAGTAATTGTCATGTCAAGTATCACCGGAAAAAATACGGTTTATCTAGACTTCACGAAAGGGACTGGCAAAACATTTCAAAAGTTTGAATAAATGAAAAACAATGTTGAAAATAGCTGTTATATAGCGGTGATTTTGATACTCTTTATGTAAGGTATCAGAATTTCAGCTTTAAACGCCACTTCTTCAATGGCATTGAAGTTCGATCTGAATTTTTTTTTCTTTGTGTTATTTTGATGAATATAAAAAATAATACATCGCAGATTTATTGTAAATCGGGAAATAATAATTCTGGGAAATGTTTGCATGATTCTCGTAGGTCTGATTTACGAAAGGAAATTTGAAAAAATAAAAGAAATAATTTTCGTTGCGTACTAAACAGGGAAATTTTAACGGGGTCGTTCTTCGGTCACCCTGTATATATTTTTATATATATCTATGTATGTGTATATATATATATACGTGTGTGTGCATAGCGGAAGGATGATGGCGTCATGTAACGAACGTAACACGTTTCCACGATTCGTTTGTATAGAATTGTCCGCCGAAAATTCAACACCTCACGTACCAACCGTATTTCCGCAGCGTGCGGAACAGTGTCATCGTTGAATTTGGGACACGCGTGTTCCACGTCTACCCTCCTCGTTTCCCAACATCCGTATGTGCATATAGAGAGTGACATGTAACTCTCGCGTGGATTCAACGTTGGGGTACATTTTTCGGCAATTAAACTCGAACGTGTTGCACGCCAGGGCGAAGGGCCTATCATTGAAAGTAAAAGCAAATCGCTATACGTGGTTCCGCGTTCCGATAGAATGATTCGCCACTCAAGAATACATATTTCATGGCGCTAATGTGATTGAGAGAATTTAATTAATTAGTTCGATTGGAATTTTGACGAGGGAAGGAAGAACTGAGACTTGAGATCTTTAGGAGTAACGTCATTTATATAGGACATACGTATATATCTGTGGAAGGTAATAACAACTTGAGAAACTTTCAAACGAAGAACATTTATATTTGTTTTCCAAACTTTTTTTTTGGATTTTCGAGCTGTAAATTTCGTGTAAGTATTTTTTGGGATTCTTGTTTAATAGCTTTTAATAAATCTGCGATTTATTATTTCGTATACTGATGGTAATAAAAAGAGGATAGGAATTCGTTGCACTTTAATAATGCAAATGTCAACCCTTTGTGCAATCTCTGATGGTTCTTCGAGTTCACGAGGAGAAAAAATATAACATGATTTTTTATATTAGCAACGCCTCTTGAAAAGAGTCAACAATTCTGGATACAAAAGACTCCAAAAAACTGATTTGTATGCACAACATTATGGAGAAAAAAAACAATGAACTAGAATTTACAGACGATAAATGAGTATCGATTTGATCTGTTTCGATTGAAAAACTGTTCACATTCGAATATTCACGGCCATTCTTCGAAAGAAAAATGCAATTTCTATAATTCCCAAGAACTCCAGGTTTTTCTATCGAACATTACTGATCCAAAAACAAAATTTTCTTCCAAGACGCCTTGAAAATGAATAAACATTTTCCCAATAAAACCGAGGGACGGAGTCTAAAAAAAAAACACTCACCAATCACTCTTCAATTGCCACCGTGCCCAACCTAAACAAACACAACATTCCGGCATTAAAAAAAAAACGTGAATCTTCACAACCTCCCTTGTCCTCGTCTATTTCCCCATCCACGACACTTCTCTATTTATTGCAGAATGTAGGCAGGCTGAAATGAAAAAAGCTGATAAGCCAGCTACATTAAAGCTCACCGTGGAAGAGGGATCCAGATAAAAACAACACAACTGCGCATCTAATTCGTTCGTCCAGCAAGAATGGTATTTCGTTCGGTCGAGCGAATGGGGTGAAACGAATGTTTAATCATCAAGTTCGCACATACGCGGCCAGACCCACACACACACACGTGCGCATCCGCAAATTTGATGATTCAACACCGAATACTTTGGGATGATAACCCGATAGCCGCGAATTTGTGGAAGCAGCAACGGGAAAAATTTTATCCCGATGGGATCGGAGGGTCACGAGAATGGGTCGCGTGTACACGCGTTTTGTCCGGTGCATCGAGTTCCTCGGGATATAGGATTTTGGCTCGCTTTACACACTCGAAGACGTAAAAGCCGAGGCGTGGCGAGCAATCGGTGCGCGATGTGTACACCGCTGTAAATTTCGCTTCTAACGCGGCGTAACGTAACTCGCCCACTTTAATACGCAATAAGCATTGCTCCCTCATATACGCTGGTCTCTTTCCCTGCTGGAGACGGGAGTATTCCTCTCTCTCTCTTTCTCTCCCTCTGCAACTACCGTGCCTGCTACCTAACGCAGGACAAACAGTATGAGCACAAGCAAAAATATGCGCGTATGTGTACAGAACGTTGGAGGATAGTATCATCATCCACTCTTGGGCCGAGATATAATTCAGAACAAATGGCTATACAACGAGGCCACGGCGTTCGCGTCCGCGAATTTATCTCATTGGTGGTGCTTCGTTGCGTGGAAAGGGTCTCCCGTAATCATTTTTTTAACTCTGGCAATTTCGATTTTTTTTTTCACGTACGTATACCGGATGTCTACTTCTTCAACTATTTTTCTATTTTTCACATTATAACGATAAAAATAGGATTGTATAGAATTTCATGATCAAATATTTAATCTTGAATAAATCAAACGTTACTACGAGAATGAAAATTATAACTCTCTTTCAAACATTCTCTCAATAACATCGTAGATTAGAAGTAGAATTATTGGTTATTCAACTGAAAATTCGTTTCTCTTATTTAGTCGAAATAAACGGTTCTGCCCAAAAAAATGTATCGCATCGAAACGACAGTTGCATTCAATCGAATATCTTTAAGAATTTATGTAAAATAAAAATAATTAGTCCGTTTTTTGTTAAATTAAAAACGATCTCCCAAAAAAACAGAACATTTCTCAATTTATTGAAACAAATTGATAAATAAAATGTAATATTTAAATCTCTAAAAATAATAAATAAAAATCTCTTTTTTTCGTTTCAGTAAAAAAATCAAAGTTTCATCTCGCGCCACGCATAGCATACATTTATATATGTATTCTCCTTACTTTTCTCTACGACTCTCAAAAAACACACCGCACCCCGACACACGGCAAAGCCAACCCCTAAATACCCTGCAACATATATTTGCTCGCATACGCACGTGGTAAGCGCGCACGCGTGCTGTCATAAGCGTTTATATACTACACATACATGGCACCTTCAGGTTTGGAAGTGCCTGAGCATTTTGCCCAATTTGTGCGTGCAGGAGAGACCAAGGGCGGCAGCTGCTCTACGCAGGGGAGGGTGCTGAAAATGGGGCGGGGGTACAGAGAGTGATGATCGACACGAGAAGGGCGGGGGGGGGGGGGGTGAGCTTGCTTCCTTTTGTGCGTACACGTCCGGCAACCCGCAATTATCAAACCGGCAAAAAATGAAAGCTGAGGCGTTCAGTAATAGTATAGGAGGGATAGGGTCGAGTATGAAAAGAGGCGGCGATGGGGTAAGGGAAGGGATCTCAACGACAATGATGTTTACGAGCGCGGTTTTCTCGAAAAGATCGCACGTTCGTAACGCAATAACAAAAATATATATCGGTGAAATTTTCATTGCTGGAATGCAACGAAACTTTTTTTCTGCATTTATTGTATTACTCGGCTGCAACTACGATTTAAATATTATCAAAAATTCTTATTTCGAAATTACAATAAAAAACAGCGAAAGAATACTCTGGATAGTGATAAAAATTAATAAATAAATAAAAACACGAAAAGTTTATCGTTTCATTTCATATCATAAGATGTTATGAAAATGAAATGGGACGAATCTTAATTAATATTAAATATTTGAAAAAAATGTAGTTTATTTAATGCAGATCTCTCGGGTAGCCAAAATCAAGTACATCTTTGACATATTGAACGTTCAAAAATCGTTACTGAGATTGTTTATGATACCTTTAATTATTCATATTTTTTTGAATTTTGATACTCACATTCGTTAATACATGTGCCAATAAAACTCAGAATAATTTGTCAAATATGTTACTTGTAGTTCGCAATAGTCTAACTCCGTGAAGATTTTATCGAAAAATTACTAGCTCTTACAAATGAACTAAAATATATATATATATATATATTCATATATATAGACATTGGGTATATAAATATATGTATATAGACGTTCAAAAAGTGAAAAGCAGCATTCTCAATGTCATTATATTTCGTTACGTGTGAATATTTTTCAATCGAATTGACTTTCATTTAAAAAAATGCCAGCTTTCCTTTTTTACGTAAAATATAGATGTAAAGTATTAAAATACGAAGCACACAAATTTGAAAAAAAAAAAATAGAAAAAATGAAAAAATGCAGAATCGAATAAAATCTAGACAAAAAACAACACAGTTGTTGTGAATCAAACCGACTGGTCAGATGTGTAATCGGTATTATCGCGGATTCGCACTTCCGTAGGCTACGTGAACACGAATGGTATTATCCAAGATTGCCTTTACGTGTGTACGCATATTCCACGCGAAATGCGCGTTTGTGCCATTGGGCAGACCGCGAAAGGGATGAACACGCCTGGCCAAGCGTAATTGTCGACCACAACGAGTTGAATTTTCTTTTCACTTTATCCGAACTGCACACAACGTTCCCTTAATATTATTCCCTTTGATGCTCGAATTGTAATCTTTGATCCCCGTTTGCGGACCCAAGTATCGATTCTCGTCGAAACTGCGATTAGAAAGGAAGACGTATCGATGACAAAAAAAAAAAAAAACGGTTTGTTTGAAGTTGAAGATTTTCCGATGACTCGCATGTGGGATAGTTTTCACTGGCAGCCCTTCCCTATCGACTAATGTATGCAGCCGCGCGAATGCGACATAAATAATTGATCGCACTATCATCGAAAGAGACCGACACACCCACAACATTAGGGCATCTGTATCGTTCTGCCTGCCTCTCCCTCCGTCTTTGTTACTTTCCTGTTCTCATGAATAAAACCTTCCTGTTTAAACCGGGCACCCATCCGGGTAGCGGATTACACTTACACGAATAAGAATGAGCCCGTATCCGAAAGGAAGAACGCATGTGATCACACGCGTGGACTGATATTTTTATATACCTGTCTGCATAATATGTTTCGGTCTGGGTGAAACAAAAATTCAATTTTTTTTCCAAAAAATCTCTTGTCAGTGGTTGGAGTAAGGTCCGAGGAGACACTTGGTAAAATATGATCCTTTAATATTAATATTCTGAGCTCTCACGACTTTATATTTCCAATGGTAATAACACGAGGGAAACTTGGTTTTCCACTTTTCAATTTTATACCTCACCAATCGGTAAGCAAACAATAGTGCTGAAAACTTATTTGCATCGGAAATTGAACGCTCTATAAAAAAGGTCTCTTATGCTTTTATCATAAATCCACTGCGTCAAAAGTTATTACAGGTCAAAGTTAAAGATAGAGGCAATTTCAAAGTTTCGTTGAAATTTAACGAAAATACGAGGCTTATCGCAAAATTTCATAGGACAGTTTATTGTAGATCATTTCGTTTTCTGTAAAAACTTGTTATTATATAATTGAAACATGGTCTAATTAGGGAATTTACACATTCTGCGACATCAGTTATCTTCAGGTTTTTAAATAATATGAATGTTTTTTCATTACTTCTGTGATTGGACCGTCGTTAAACTGCGGAATATTACGATTTTATAGAAAATAAACTGATCTCCAAAAAAGGTTCTATGATATTTTGTCATAACTCTGATCGTTTCGTCAGAAAAAATGAAGGAATCTCAAAATTCATTTCACATTCAACTTTGACAGTGAATAACTATCGAAATATTGGATTTATCATAAAACGATAAGAGACTTTTTTTATAGAGCGTTCAATTCTCTATAAAAATGTGTATAGGGCACTTTTGAAAGTTTACTCGCTAACGAGTTGTAGCGTACGTTGAAAAGTAGCAAGCAAGTTAAAAAGCCAATAGTTTTAAATCACCCTGTAGA
The DNA here is from genome assembly GCA_030523105.1 of Ophioninae sp. A BG-2022a. NCBI lineage: Eukaryota > Metazoa > Arthropoda > Insecta > Hymenoptera > Ichneumonidae > Ophioninae sp. A BG-2022a. The sequence continues at coordinate 119,018 of JAPYZI010000186.1, read as the reverse complement.
TATTTATATTTATGCATACAAATATTATGCATGTATGCAAAGAAGAAGAGAAGGTTAGTTGGAAGGACGAACGTGCTTCAAACGAAAATTCGAGGGACCGATATTTTTTCACTCGTTATCGTTCTTCAACTATCATTTTTTCCTCTTTCTGTCTTGTTCCCGTCTATCCTTCACGGTATGGACGTTCGTGCACGCCGATCCGATCGAAATTCACCGCGATTTACGTAACGCTTCGATACTCGACTGACTCCGGGGCTCATTCAAATTCCTCGATATATTATCGAACATTCTGGAATCACGAGTGAAAGATAAATCGAAGATTTATCCGACCGGAAGAAAATCAGATTCTTCCCGCGAAGACATGTATATGCGATGAACGTAGATTGGATTTGGTTCGATCGCGCCCCTTAAGGATTTTTGTTATAATCCGCAACAGTCTCAATCGTGAACAAAGACGACTTGGAGTAATCGTGATATTGTTCTCCATTTCCAAGATTATTTCGTTAATTTTTTTCCTTATCGCTTATATTTGTTCGTCACGATTCAATTCCCGTTTATTCAAAAGGAAAGAGATTCGAAGATTGCATTGTTAATGGGAAACGAATTTTAAATAATGTATTAACATCGTTGCACAAAATTATTATTTTTATTATTCAAAATTATTTTTTTAAGAAAACAAAAATTTAATTGCATTCTAATCCAAACGGATTACTCGTATACGAAATCTATTTTTACTTTCAAAACAATTCTGGATTATTGATCAAAGAAAAAGAAAGTTACAACTTTAATTTTGTTCCGAAGTTGGAAACCTATTTCCTTATCGTTTTCTCTCAGATTCGACGTTCGATACAAGTTATCACGTTTTTACGGAATTTCGATATTTGACCATATACTTTTGTCCATTTTGACTTAAACATCAAATTCGTCTTCTCAGCCATCTTCCATACGAATTTTGTTTTAGACAAGATGGTCAAAAGGCTCGAAACTTTTTTGCCCTTTTCTCACACCGTTACTAAACGTTATCCAGTAAGAATTTTTTTCTCGCCGATCAGGAATATCACAGGGCGTTCTCGAAAGCTCAAAATTGCGCAGGATAAGTGCGAAAAAGTAGTTTGGTCGTCCTCGAGGTGCCTTCGTCGTTAAAAGCTTCAGTGGCATGTGCGAACCGCGTACATTTACATGCTATCCCACACCCACGAGTGTATTGCGAAGTGGGCGAGCTTAGTGGTGGATTTTCTTGATATAGAAGTTTGGAGGTTTCGCCCACGCGACGAAAGCCCGGCGAAAGCTCATGCGGTCGTTTCTCGTTAATCGGCTGGCAAAAGCTTCGAAGAGCAAGTGGATTTTCGGGAGTCTCCCTTTCCTTCGTTAAGCCTGATCGTGGGCTATGTGTGCGAAGTAATAAGGTGACGAAGAGAGCGACGCAGCCTGATCTCTTTGCCAGATGAGCGGAATATGAGCAAAAACGAGATGGGAGAAGAAAGTTGAGAGTATATACGTGGGAGTGTCTGAAGGAGGCTATTTATACATTTGTACGTATAGATATGCACGTAGATGAGTGTACACCTGTATGACTTTGAAGTCGGTATCAGTGGGAAGCTACGAAAATCAATTTCTTTGAAATAAGTCGATTGTATTTTTTTTGACTGATTTTGCCTGTAAAAAGGATTCGAATATTTCTAAGTATCGTCATCGGAGATTTTCGAAGGAGATTTTTGTAAAAACGTCTTGCAATAATAATTTAAAAAAGGGACCTAAAAATCAAGTAGTTGGTGTTACAACGATACAAACTTTAATGTGACACAAACAGTGGGTAAAATAATCGACAATAGTGCTCCATATCCAAGATTTAGATCTTCTCTCAGAATACTCCCATTTTTTTTTTCTAGTTTCCATGATTACTCTATTAATCTCAGATAATATCAAGCTCTGGTCGGGCTTTCACCCTGGAAAAGGTTCGCGACGCAAAGGGTCTAAGACTGGGTCCCTAATCCGCCGTTTCCTTTCTGGGGAACTGATCAGGAACGGATCGAGGAATAAATGGTAAATGACCAGAAAAGTTGTAGGGTATAGATCGGGAGATATAACCAGGAAACAAACGAGAAAATTGAATCGGACTCGGATAACGATAAAAATGGAGAAAAATATATGAAACTGAAATGAAATTGACGCATTTCAACGATGCATACTTTAACGCCATGCTGAGATTACGAAAAAATGATTGAGCGATTTCTATAGACCGAAAGACCAAAAGAATTGGAGCAGCTGAATGGAATAACTTTTCATTGCGTTCCAACGTAGCAAACTTCAACGTCATCTGATGGCATATCCCTTCGGGCTCACGAAAATTGGAACACTCGTCTCTCATGAGCGACCAGTCCGCGTCGTACCGCGATTACCACTGAATCTCCGGATTAGTTACAAAGATTTATCGGTGAACGTCCCAGAGAAAGAGAGGGAGAGAAAACGTGGGCAAACGGTTTCACGCTGATTCTCCCTTTCCGTTCTTTAATTCGGCCATTGTCTCCGCGCCGTTATTCTGACGTCACCATTTTTTCTAACCTAACGAATCGGCCCAACTTTTTCATCAGCGTATTGGCCTCAAAATAAATCGGTTGTACGAGGGGATTACAATTCGGGTGTTCAAACATACTATGATGGATAAAGATTGGACTTTTTTTTAAGAGGATTCGCGGTTTAACACGATACATTATTTTTACCACTGCGATCTTGTGCTTTCCGCGAAACCACGACCAACACTTTTTCATGAGTGGATACCTAAATCTATCAACGATGATTTTTAATAACGATAAAAATGGAGGAAAAATAACACTAGAATAAATCCGGTGCAAGTGACGCAAACTTCAAGACAGGTGATTAGAATACGTAAAATAAAAAATAAAAATCATTTCCACGATGCGAAATTAAAAAATAAAAATCATTTCCAACATGCAACATTCAATGTGATTAGCTACGCAAATGTATGCTTTTTTAAGGGTATGATGTTTGTAAATCGTTTAAAAATCGTTCGTTTATTTGAATTTTAACGAAAGGAGAGGAAAAAAAACTTCCGTTTTGAATAATAATAAAAATTAGGAAGCGGAAAAAGATAGTCGAATGCAGCGTTTTTTTCGTCGTCTTTATTTTCATTGCTGTTCAAAATCATTTATGGCGGAATTGTCACAGGAAGCGAAATGAAAAAACAAATAAAAGTTCGCATAATTTTCGCTGCTGAACTTTGCGAAAGAAAATGTGAAAAACAAGAAAAGAATCATATTCGTTACGACCCAACGATGTAAGCTTCGACCCTATCGCTTTTTTGTTGTTTTATTTCAAACAAAAAACTGTGCATACAGGAACTTCCGGCAACTTCGAAGCTGAATGATCAAAACGCATTGAAAAATTTGTCATTATAATCGAATATTAATCGCTAAAAGACAATTATAACGGTGTAAATGTTTGTTGGGCTCTCCCAGACTTTGCTCCGATTTCGTCCAGCCCTCCTTGAGCCTTTACTCCGAAATTTGAACCCGTTTGCATTGCACATAGAAGCCTTCTTTCTCTCCGTCCCAAAGCCATATAATTTTGCGGCGAGAACGTAAAAAAAATATTGTGAAAAAAAAGGAAACTTCGGGACAGCGCGAAGAACAGGCGGAGCTCTACCGCGTGAGCGAATGAAGGAAAACGAACGACCAAAAAGAGGCAAACGAGCAATGCAGCTACAGCGAGTTTTCAATGAACAAAACGCGCTTTTGTCATTCGGCAGGACAAAGCCTTCCAAGGAAGAGAAACAATGCTTCAAAGAGGGCGAGCAAGCGAGAGAGAATCAGGCTGCTCTTCGTGAATGCTTGCGTTTTCGCCAGCTGACGGTTCACTAACCTCAAAGTATACACAAAACGGAAACCGTACACCGGAGTCATTTCAATTCCATGTCCCAATGTACATACGTATACGCGGCAAACGCGTTAAATGTGACTGTTGATTGCATCGTTGCGACGAACGAAACATCTTTTTCAATTTATTTAAATAATTTGTTGCTCATTCGTGCTTCAATTGCTCCAAAAGGTACCGTAATTGAATCGTCAATACTGTTCATTCGCTTCAGATATATATATATATAATTTCGCTTGAAAAGATATAACAACAAAATTTAAAAAAGAATTAAATTAATATTTGAATTGCCTTCAACACGCTCTTATCGAGAATAAAAAACGGAACGCAATTACATCGTCGATTAAAGTCCCGTAAAATCGTTAAGATGATTAAATTAAGATTGGTCTTGATTAATGAGGCATCAACGTCCAGAAAATAAACAATTTTTTATTTCTCGATAAAATTTATTACTTCTATAAACATAATTGAAGTGTGACGTTTATCACACACAATGCACACTTTTTTAAATTGCTAAATTTTTCGAATTTTAAAAATCCGACTAGACAGACTATAACTACAACCTAATTGTAGACGAATTTTTTTACGTTTTGCGGATCCATCAACATTTGAAGGAGAAATGATACAGACCGTGGAGCAACTTTTTTTTTCAAAATGCTTCTGCAAGTGATTTTTCATGTTGTAATTAAAAAAAATGAAATAAATTCTTTTGCAAAGTTTAAACACCGATAAAGAATGTGTAAAAATTATTTTTATGAATGTCTATTTCTATCTCTTCTGAAAATAGTTTTTCTTTTAGCGCGTTTTGGGCACTGCCGGATGTATGTAATGCCTTAAAGAATAAAGTGTACAGAAAAGTTTTCTTGGAAGTTTGATACATACAAGGATATAATATATATTATTAATAATTGCTGTCTCAGCCTGCACAGAATCATCCAGGGCCATGAAATCCATGAAAATGAAGCATTGGTCTTGTAGAATTCTTATTCAATGAATTATAATCGCAAATTTATTGCCAATCGCTAAATGAGAATTTTGGAAAATAAATTCGGAATTTGCGAGACTCCTGCCAAAGGAATGTTGAAAAGTAATGAAAAATCATTTTTTATTTGGGTTCCGAAGAAGCAATTTTCAAAATCGTTCGTTACAAAGTGAGCACACGACGGACATTCACACTCAGCAGATCAATTAATTGGTACACGTGGAATGCTTTGATTATTTATAACTAGCTGGCATGGGGGCGCGGATGAATCATCGTGTTTGCAACGGTACGTTTGAAGCTTTCGCATTCCCCTCGTGCGTGAAGCCGCGCATAAGGATGTTCTCCAAATATATACCGGGTGTTCAAAAAAAATCAGTAAACATATCACAAGTTCTATCAGACCAGGACACGATGATTCGGAATAACCAAACACAACCTCAAGTAGAAATAAAAGCATCATGGGGTTGAATATTGTATCGTAGTAGCTCAATGATTTGTTTTTTACTTCTTATTTTCATTTCAACCTAAAATCTTATTTTTTATTTTGTAAAAACCCAGACAAATAAAAATGTCAAAAAATTGTTGGCACGCCTTTCGATTTCACGATAGACCGAAGAAAATATAAAAAATTAAAACAATATTATTTTCACTCAGATATTCACACATTATTGAAACTAGTGAAAACTTCTAACACAAGGTAATATTTCACACGTCACAGTTGCAAATGCGGATGTTTTTGTCCGAATACATTCAAAAGATCGTGCTATCAATAACAACGAACCGAGTAATGTCATTTACTGAGAGGTTATTACGATTAATTAATATAATATTATTATTATTCATTACACTATATATGTATTAGTTATTATAAAATATTTTCGATCATCATGAAATAACGGGCCTGCCAGAATCTACTATATTATCGTTGGATTTTGGGACACCCTGTACGTTCGTGCGTTCTAGGAAAAATCATAAGGCAGAACCAGACGAGGGGCCAGAAATAGGAAGAGCCTGAACAATAGGTCACGTGTGGGATAAACTCGACACCCTCGACAGCCGATCTACCCCCGTGTCACGCATGAAGGGGGCTCTTTCTGTGATATACACGTTGCGTTGCGATGAGATGGTGAGGAGGGGCCAGGCAAGGGGGGCGTCGCATCATGATAATTCTCGTTTGGCTCGCGTAATGACTTTTGTTGCGAGATCGCTTTAGGCGAACGTAGAGGTTCACTGCGTTTCATACTTGGACCGAACGACGCGATCTCTAGGGATGAAGAGAGACATATATATATATATATATATATATATACACGTGTTGGATATATACATACATCGGAGATGGAATCAAACCGTAAGAGAGGGATTGGATGAAGACCCCTTGTGTTGGAGTTCGTATCGACGGAGGGGTTCTGATGCACCGCGGACCACGTGCGTGCGCACGCGCGCCTACATGCTTGGACATTTTCTTTGTGGCGTTGAAGTTTGTAACGCTGAAATGCAACGCTATTTGGACTTTAATTGGAAAATTAAAGACCAAATACATATACACATATATATATATATATATATATTTATTTATTTATTTATTTATTTATAACAAAAACACAAATTTGTATAGACATTGTAAGACCAAAAATATTGAGTTGCGGTTCGACTCGAAACATTTTCGTTCAAAATGGAATATTAACTTCTTTTTATTCGAAATGCTCGATTTTCGGGCAGCTGCTGCACGTCAAACTAGTATACTGTATGTATTTTTTTTTTTTTTTTAAGAACCGAAACGCTAGTGAAACGCTAGTGAATACGCTCACCGTCACGAAATCTCCTCAGCAACACCCAAATAACACTCGGTTGCCCTATAATTGGCGCTCTGTACATATATACGATATGTATACAAAGAAATATCCACAAATACTTGCATAAGGATATATATTATTTATAAATAAGTAAATATAAATATATATATATATACACGGGCAGTTTTTATTTTATGCATTTCGAGATCACGCAATATACGACTGGCCCGAGTCAAGGGGCGGAGAAACAGAGTAGGAGAGAAAGAGAAGTTCCAAATCGCATCTGTCGTGCGAGCGTACACATACGATGATACACTACATCGAAATGATGCCACCGCGCTATCACATCCACACGTATAAATATAAAATATACGACTGCGCGCGTGTATTCTTTATAATCGGTAGATTCGCAATTTCGCCGGTCACCCTAACGCGAATTAGCCAGGCTACGCGATCCGAGAAATAGGCAGATAGGACGAATGTTCGAATGGGCGTAGAAACGTGAAGGGTTCGGATGGGTTTGGATGGGTAGTGACGTAGCTGCGTCGATGATGATGCGTGCTCGATGCGCACAGGCGCGCAGGAGTATTTGAGGCAGCCGGTTTTCGGGCATGCGTTTGCCTTTTGTTACGCAAAACTGTACACGCTCGGGGAACAAAAGACAGAATAAATTGTCATACAGCGGGGTGCGTGGAGAAAGAAAAAAAATTTCGAGGGGCTGTCGAACATCCCGCGGGCTGCATAAATATGTATACCCCTGAGTATCTTGGCGTATATACAAACGCACGAATATTTCCAGTCCGAATTGCTACAGTTAGTGTTTTCGCCACGCGTGTTTCTTCTATGAGATATGAAAATGTGAAGGTGAAGACGGAATTTTCAAAACTCAACGAAAGGTAACTTACCTTCGAGGTATTACTCGATCGACTATAGCGAATTGTCCGAAATGGGATAATCGGAGGACGTTGAAGTTTTCATCGTTTGCACAATATCGAAATTTTGTGTATGTGTTTTTTTCTATTTTTATTTAGTTATTCTTGGTATACGAAAAATTATATTGTTTTCTTTGGAATTGTAGATTTTTAAATGAGCGTTGAAGAAATAATTATGCAATTTTTATCAAGAATATTTATGTAAATAAACTCGAGCAATTTGAAAAAAATTGTTTTCGTTGCATTCCCACGTTGCTAACTGCAATCTCAAAAAATCGTGGTTTTACAAGTCTTGATAATAATAATTAAGGCAATAATAATTGAAGCGAAATTCAATGATAATTGTTACACGTCTGACTTGAAGTCTTGTCAGTCACTACATATCTGTTCCAAGTATCCAACAACGAAACTCCTGAATTAAAAAAGTTCATTAACATGTTCAGATCATTTGATTATTATAAATAATTAGGCGAAAACTCCATACATATTGAATTTTCCATTATTTTACAAATCGACTGCGAAGAGCAGTTCCTTCATTTGGAACAGCCTAATTAATCGTTCAATTCCAAATCTTTATGATATAACATTCAAAATTTGCATCAATATAATAACTAGTAAAAAATTCATGAACCTATTTTAAACAATTGATGTTCGATTTTTCTATGAAGAACTATTATTTCCACATTTTCATTAATTTTGATGATTTTTAATATTTATTCAATAATACCTTAATTGCTCAAACTTGGTTTAATTGTCTCGGGATACTGAGATCACCCAAATTCCTTTGCTTATGTTACAGGTTGAATCGTTGAAAAATCCTTCATCACTGGAGGCAAGTTAAATCGAAGAGGAAAGTGCAGCATGTGACGCAGGAATAGTTGATTAAAGGTAAACTTATGAATATTAAAATTGAATTCCTGGGATGCGACGAAAATCAAGTGATTTTCACATATCTGCATATTATTTTGTATCATACAAGACCAGTCTAACTTTTTGATTATTTGATGAAACAAAACGAAAAACAATTAAATATGAGGGAAACAGAAAAATTAAATAAAAAAGATCATTCCACTGGTATACCAACGCCATGTGAGAAAAGATGGCTCAAAAGATCGAGAAATTGAAAAAAAAAAAAAACATGAATTACGTTGTATCGAAAGAAGATGGTGGCTCGAAAAATCGTCTGTTTCGACTTTGACGAACATCGTCGACTTTCCTACAAGACTTTTCCTCCGTGAAAGTCAATAGTCATGTTTATCCTTTACTGACGAACTACCTGCAATATGTAGAAACAAAAGGACGGAATCCACCGCACGATCAATGTCTCGGCGATAGCGTCAATTACAGCAATAATTTGGGCAACCTGGAAGCTGGCCTGAGTGTTAAAAGCTCGTTACACGAGTCTTAATTACCACCATATCGTTATAATCTGTAGAAAGTATCCTCGCCAAGACAAAATAATCGTATACAGTGCTAATTAACGCGAAAGGAGAGGCCATGTGTCTTTTATGTGTGTTTCCCTGTGCACGTGTGCAAAGACCACCAATATCGATGTTGGAAGCTCTCTGATGCATCGGGCAAACGGAGCAAGTAGCTCCGTTATCATCGTATATACGACCAGGGCAGACAACGTTGGTTTAAAAGCCGATAGAGGGAAAGAGAAAGGAAAAAAGACGAAAAGACATTAGGGGGGGGGGAGATATAGGGAAATACGGAGAGAGAAAGAAAGAGAAGGTGAGAGAAGGCTATGGATGAAATGAGAAAATATGGGTATTCGATAAAGCAGAGACGAGATCGTTGCATGATTATTATGATGAAATTAGCAAGCTTCTTCTTGCAACCACTGACTGGGAGGAAATCAGGTCGAAATAAAACAAAAGTGTATCGGAACAACAACCATAATAACAATAGTAATATTGATAATAATAGCAGTATCGATATCAGCAATAATGATAGAAGTAGTAGTCGATCTAGTAATAACATTAATAATAACAGTATTAAAAATGATGATTGTAATAATAATAATAATAATAAATGATATTGAACAATAGAGATGATAAAGTAAAAATGATAATATATAATAAATGTAAGAAAAAGAAGTCCCGAACTCGTTCTATCCCATGTACTGTTGACTATCAGTATTTCTGTCGGACTTCAGAACAAACATCGATATTTTCTAAACCCGGCTTGTTGATTTATACAGCACAATTTATTCAAATGATATCAGCGGAAATAGTCGCCTTTTCGCGTTGAGATTACGTAAGAAATCGAGCGCTCGTATAATTGGTAATATTCTGTAAAATCTCAAATGTAAAATTATCTACAAAAGGAAACAGAAAATTGTCAACTATGGATCCGTCGAGTATAAAACCAACGTAAGTATTCCGCAGTCGAGTGTCGTCGGAATGATTTTCCCTAACAATATATGTACGCAAAATTGAATCTTGCCTGTACATTCTATAGAAGCTTTACGTTGAAGCTCTCCAAAGCCACATCGGATCTGTATTGATTTTCGTTCCAGCTTTCACGTACCTTCGAACCTATTGGAACATGCGTGTGCTTAGCTTTTCATTCGTTCGTATTATTCCCTCCCGTAGTTTTCACACGTACATGCACACATAACCGCGGTTACCTTACGATCTCAAATTGACGTTTGAGAAACTTGTGTTTACTTTATGTTTTTCTGTTGTGCACGAGAGTTATGTGTAGCATAGGGGAGCACATGAGGTCTCGATGTGGGAAAGTGTGCGGTGGATAAATGCATAAGTGGGAGGAAGGTCCCTCGTGGTACGAATGAAGGGCTAAAACGAGGAGAAGAGGACGGCAGGGGGGGATAAAGCGAGAGAGGCGCGGGGGAGGGGAGGGGTCACTTGGTCATGCGAGCTGGAGAACGCGGTCGTGGACAATAGCGCACAGCGGTAAAGTGCGGAGTACAACGAGTGCCCCGATCCTCTGTCGACCCGATTGTGTTACCTGAGATTGAGAACGAAGGCCTCTGACTTCGACGTTGCGAGCAATGAATCACGAAAGAATTTTTCGTCCTGCCTCTCCTTCCCCTCTACCAGCTACGCCATCCTGTTTTTTCCTTCCTTCTGTTGCCCCAGGATGGCCGAGGTGTCGATTTAAGGGGCGACAAGAAACTTCGGGTATGAAGGACGATATGAAAAAAGTGGGAGGGAACCCATCGATTAATTCGGAGGGGTAAATGGAGAGCTAAAGGTAACAGGAGTTGGATTCTAAAGAAGAGGAGAGAGAAAGAAAGAGGGAGAGGGAGTAGTTCTACATTCTTATTTGTACGAAAGTCTCTCAGGTGGGGATTCGAAATTTGATCGAACTATATTTATAGGGGTTCGAAATTCCAAATTGAGTAATAAATAAACTTTCTAATATAAATGAATTAATCTTATGGTCGACTGTAAAATAGTTCATGAAAACGGCTAATGCAAAAATCTAAAAATTGATTTATTGGAAAAAGAATAGAATATACAACAAAATAATGGTTTGAAATTCTGTAATGTCAAAATTATTTCCATTGTATATTTGGCCGTTCAAAGATCTCACGCTCTCTCCGTCACTTAAGTCTACCAAATAAGCGTAATTCGATGTCTCACTGGTGTTCAGTTTCTTTGAATCGCAACTGAACTCACAATAATTGCGACACACAATATCTAGGAATAAAATAGCGAAGGGGAAGATCAAAGTCAGTCGAGAATTTCAACCGCGTCAGAGTCTTTTTCTTTTATTCGGTGGTTCGGTATTCAAACCCGGATGGGCAAACGCGGTCTTCGAATTCCCAACGATTCAGCGACAGTTGTGTCACCGATAGAAATGGATGGACGTTGAGAATATAAAGCATTTAGTTTGGCTCGTTCGCGAACCGACTGGGAGGACCTACCCAGAAAAATTCATTTATAGATTTATATAGATTTTGTTGCCTATCTTCTCGATTATGACAGTCAAGAATCATCAGTTAAAGCTGGATATTATCATACGAATTCCCTTTTCGACGAGTAAGATGTAAATTAAGTTAAGGGGTTTTAAAAAAGCCTGAATTTTGCATATTCCATCTTATGAAATGAAGTTAAGGGATCGTCGCAGTGTGAAATTTTCAAAAAATGGTTTTTTTTTCATTGCTGTATAGTACACACTGTTCTAAACATTCTTTCAAATTTTGAAATCGAAATTCAAAATATTACAGTCACTACAGCGTTTCTTGGAGAAAGGGAACGGAGTGGAACTACGCGGGACTACAATCGTTAAGCACGTTTTTTTCGGAATGCTGTTTTTCAAAACGGTGTCCACTCTCAAAGGAAGAGTTTAAAAATCTATTTTCAATTTTGAGAGAACATTTTTGACGTTATTCTCTACAGACTGTTGAAAGAAAGGGCCAAATTCGATACTTTTTTATCAAAACGCCGTCATTTTGTCAAATTAAACAAAAAATAGCGCGGTAGCGACTTTCCTACGGAATAATAATCTTTTTGAATTTTTTATTTCATATCAAAATTTTGGTCGCAATCGTCGACATGGTAGCGGACCTTTTTTTACGTGTCGTTTCAATAATTCATTTAATTATTATATACTAAATAAATGAACGTAAAAAAATCATTTCGTATTCGGCATGAATGTATTTATTTATAAAAAGAAAACCACACCGATTAGTTTATTTCAACATTTAAAAAAAATCGCGAAAATCAAGGATTTTTCGAAGGGTCACACTGAGACGATTCTTTAAGAGGGTTCAAAGTACCCTGAGTTTTGACCGTTCTATAGTGCGATATTTGCTCGTATTATTGTAAATAACACATATTATATAGAGAAAAATAAGGTCTTTCTACAGTTTGAGAAAGAATCTATGTGGTTACAAGTATTCTGTAGCGATTATTAAAAAATCGCAAAAATTCTTGAAAATTCAAGATAAGTTCTTGATGTGATAATAATACATGAACTATTTTATAATTTTTGACTAAATAATGAAGTAGTCATAAACGTAGAAATTCAACACGGTTCTTTATGGGAAAACAGCTTCTGCAGTCGTTAATGGTTGCAAAACGATTGAAAATAAATCCTCTCAAATTCCAAAAATATTATGGCATTCAAGATGAAGCGATCCTGAATCTCATAATACCAAGCAATCTTTTCCTGTAATAACCGCGGTGAAAAACAACAATACTAATTTTCGTGTATTTACTGAAGAGCTAAAGCAAATCGCAAAGCTAATAAGTACTGAAGTGTATCACTAGCTAGATTCCCTTTGAAAGAGAAATCTCATTTTATCACAGTCCACACAACGAAACCAAATAAAACAAAGCGCGAGAGGATTCTGGAATCGTTTGTTTTCCCATACTAAAAGTCTCCAGGAAAAAAGCCGCAGCGGTTTTCACGCAAACTTCTCTCAAACAGAGAGACATAACCATTTTGTAACATTAGTAAGGTACACAAGTGTGCTCGCGTGCGGCCGTACATAACGAATTAAATACTATACATCTGAGCGACTTCAGCTATTTACGCAATGCGCAAACCAAAGTTGCAAAACGTAGGGCTAAGAACGTGCTACTTTAAAATACTCCTATCTTGGTGTTTTTCTCTTTTCGTCGGAGATAAGCCCCTAATTAAGTTAATTAAACGACAACGCGGACAAACAGACATCCCGAGATTTGCGAATTATATTAATTATGATGTACGAGGACGAGCAGAGACGGAGTGAGAGATGGAGAGAGACCGAGAAGAGGCTGTGCGAAATTAGTCTCTCGTCCTCTGCGTTTGCACTCGTAATAATGTTTGATATTAAAATGCTCCGAGAATTTCGTAAAGTGGACTAGCACGCAAGAAAGCGTTCAGAACTATGCATGGAGCACCGCATGAAACGACAAAAATTAAGACAAAGAGAGAGAAAGCAAGAATGCAAACGAAAGAAAAGGGAGAAACCCGGGGAAAGAAAATCGGAGAGAAGGACTGACAGAAAGAAAGAGGATGACGAGAAGAAAAAAGGCCGAATGACAAGATGAGGGAAGAACAGAAGAGGAAAAATTTCTTTCGAAGGAAAAGCTCGGAACAGTGACTGTGGATCTCATAAGGGATGAAGAGACGAAACGGTGAGACTCACGGGAGCGGAAGTTACCGTGAGAGGGCGGACGAGTTGAAAAACTGCTGGAGCTATTTCGTTGAAAAAAAGAGAGGGGAAGGAGGATTGCGAGCGAAAAGAGAGAAAAAGATACAGTGAAAAATCTACGCTAACCTTGCGGGTTTAAATAAGGAAGAAAGAGAGGTAATAAACGGAGATTTAAAAAAACCGGAAATAGTAGAAAACCAAGGGATGGAAAGTACCGAATACAAACACGGAGTTCCGTATAGAAAGAAAAAGTCCGTTGGCCCTTTTGTCCCTTCGTTCACTGTTCCCAAGTGTTCAAGATATATAAGAACAGTGTTGCAAATAATATGCACGGGCGACGAATAAATATGACCCCGATGAATTTTAATTCCAGGCACTTAAATTTCGTTTTACTAGGAGTTCAATACGGCGATGAACTTTTCTTGTTCAAACATAAATATGATTAATGTTCATTTTTTGATTTTGTTTCATTTTCAAATAATTTGATCCAATTTCATATCGAGTGATTTTAAATGAATGATTTTGTTTCATGTTCAAAATTTCCTAACACTGGTCGAATACCCCAAAATCACGCTAACATTATGTATCATTTTCAGTTAGCAAATATACAACACTCATAATTTTGAGACAACAAACTATGATTGTGTAACAACACATACGAAATTCAGAAGCAAAAAATTCGTCGCACTCGATATTGCAAACGCCAATTACAGGAATTCAATCCACTTCGGGGAAAGAACAAAGTACCACCTTTTTTTTTTTTTTTTCGTTTTACCCTAGTCTTACCCCATATTTTACAACGCGTTGTGTGGTCTGGCGCGTTTGAGATTTTTCCCCCCGACAACGCGAGAAGACTAATTAACGTGCACGAATATGCACATTCGTACGTATAAACGATCGCAATGACGTTTAAGCGAGCGAGCGGTTACGTGTCGCAAGTAAACTCCCAGGAACGTGAATATAAACGAGACTAAAGAGCTCTGTAATGTCCGTAATGACGCTAGATTGGCGAGTCTCGCAGAGGGTTCAAACGCGGGAACTCTAAGTACGTATGAGGACACCACACGAGACGGAGACATCGGCCAGCAAAATCGCTCTACTCAGATCATTCTCTGTGCATGCAGCACACCCCTCTTCGAATTCCAGAACGATGATGCCAGAGAGCCAGACCATCTCTATGCATTGGCCGCTGTCGCGTGTATGGCATTTGCATGCTTCAGGCTCCGTCACGAGACGGTCATCACCGAGGGGATCGCGAGCACGCGCGTCTCCAGATATACGTCTCTCATTGACGAGACTTTAGGATCCCTGGGGTACTTCGGGGGTATCACTATACGTTGTTGGAATTGAAGACCCCCTCAGATATGTCCGTAGGCATGTGAGATTCAGGAATGGCTTCGAATTCTGCATGGTTGGAATCCGGCGATTTATTTCTTTAACCGATATCGTTTCACGTAGATTTGTTGATTATCGATGAGCGGGAATTTTAAGGAACATTTGAATTTCTTAACTCAAAGATGCAACAGGAATATTCGAAAATTAAAAAAATACAATTCGTTGGGTTGGTAACTTCAAAGTCACAGTTTTAGGGCCCGTTTCTACCAAAGACGATGCCAATGAAGTTTTCATCACCGGAGTGCGGAATTTACAAAAGAATAATGGGATGGGAACTTCAGTCATATTGCAAGCTAGTTTCCACTAAATTGGACGATCTTGAAGTTTGCATCACTGACGAGCAACGAAACGATGCTTTTTTTTGTTCCTCAAATTTTGATTAGCAGATTTCAAGTATGAAAATTATATTGAAGATATTTTAAGATTTTTGTTTATCAAATTAATTGTAGACAATATTACTCAACCAACAAAACGAGTCAATAACAAACACTCGGACACCGGCATTTCCAGATATCGTCTGTTATCCAAATAAGGGAAAAGAACAAAGCAGTATCAAAAGCATCGCGTGTACGGTTGCTGAAAATTCGGTGTAGCATGCGACAGCATTCGTGCCAAAAGTAAGCAATGCACACACGAATCTCCCGCAACAATAATAGCCAATTATCGAATGCCCGGAAATACGTTCACAAATCAAGCTCGTAATAAATCCTCGTTATTATATTTGCCAATGTCGAATGAAGAAATTTCGATCTAAAAATCAAGTTAATCGTTAACGCGATTTTAGCAGATCAAACAATGGATTGGATCGAACGAGGTTGTTGTTTTATTCGCGTCCACTCTTCCGGGACACGATATTTTCTTTCCATTAACATTTTTTCTTTTTTTGATCGAGCAAAATCCCAAAGAATAACAGTAAAGCGGAAGTACATAGGGGGTTTCTCTGGTTAGCTCTAGAGCAAACGCGAAACATATAAGCAACGCCACGGATTGAGATAAACTGTATATATCCTTATATACAGGCAAAGGATTGTGAGTAAAGTACCGAAAATGTAGCAAAGTACAGACAAGCATTTTTTGGCTTCAAAACTCTTCCGAGAAAGATGTATATATATGACGACCAGGTGATATACAGTATGAATACTGTCCAGTAATGAACAAGTCAAACAAACTCCAACGTCATCAAATATTCGTTGCCTATAGTTTTACGAATTGCCACCTGAAAGTATCAAAGAAAGCTGACTTTAATAAGTAAAACTATCTCAATGTAATTGCGTTTATCCTTCACAAGTACCGCCATTATAAAGTCGTCGTTTCATTTCAAGATACCTAACGTAGACAGGAAGTGCTATGTAGTTAAGGCAAGTACTATGAATCCCTACTTACAAATATCCAATACCACTCAAACGTAAGACGAGAATCGTAATCCTAAGGCTGGTGCGGCACATCCATCTTCAGATTAGACATCAACGACCATTCTCCACTTGTGTATACCTATCCGACTGAAAGCTCAGTCCAAGCCTCTTCACCAAATCCGAATTGGCTCGTCTGCCAGAAAGATGAGAAAGAAGAAAGCCGAATAGATCCCAGAACTTAAAGACGAAGCGCTAAAAAATCGGAGACATTATTCCAAAAAATAAAAGGGATCTCCGAGAGATGAACCGGCTCGAATTAGGCAAGTGACGGCGGGGGGGGGGGGGGCCGAAGCTGCACATACATGTGCGCGCCCGCCACATTGCCAAGTGTATAACTATCACTCGCAAGCCCAAGGCGTACCGAATTATAGTATAGCTCATTAACATAGCAGCAGCTGGTGCACCCTCCTCTGTAATCCCAACTGCATATCCAGGAGGAGTACAGAAGCAGGGTACGAACGCAACCGCATACGAGGGAAATATCCGAGGAGGTAACTATACGCGTAGAGAACTTCCCCGCGCGTATTACGAGAGTGCGTTTAGATATACGTATTTGTATACATATATATGTAAATATATGCATACAGGGTGGGTAACGAGAAACGGAACACCACAATATCTGTGCTGGACTCGAACATACGATGTCCATAATGGGATTTGTGGTTTGGAAAGTCGCGTATGAAAATCATATATTATTTCGTTTTTTTTTTCTTTCTAGATCATTCAAGCTTATAATCGAAAAATCCATTTTTAAAAAATTGTAAATTTTTACCGTTTGAACATTTTTTTAATATTCAGCGTATCAGATACAATGCACAAGCTCTTGTATCTTCAATTATTATTAATTCAATAGTTATAGGTTGAAGGTCCTTTGAATGTCATATTATACTTCGTTACATGGCTGAATTCATTATTGTTTCGGATTTTTTTTTCAGCAACCGAAAATTATGCAAAACAATATTCAGTTTTATTAGAAAAAAAAGTTTGATGACTTACATCAAAGTTTAGTGAAATGGATATTGCATGCAACACACGCTTCGTATTTTCAAATCTAACAGGGATATATATTCAAGTATATCGTTTAACGCGTCTCACACTGTATACACGGAGATCGAGATATCCCGGAGGATCCGTACAGCTTTTCGTATAGAGAGTATACGTACTTCTCGCCAAGAACTCCCGGAAACTCTGTGGTTCCGGAGGTTCGTTCATTGCCCGTATACGTGAGCGCACATGGCGAGATGCATATATACGTTTCGAACGCTCTAGAGGAAGGAGGAAAGGGACAAGGAGCGCGGCAGCGTCGGAGGGGGGGGGGGGGATGGCGGCTTAAACCACAGCGCGTTGGGTTATTGTCTCTAATTTAAAGCAACGATTTCCTGCCGTCCGGTACAACGGTGCAGATGCGCCCGTTCCACGTACGGTTCCCGAATGCATTCGAACGAGAGGAATATTGAGAAGGGGGGGGGGGACGAATACAGGTAGGTAAGTGTACAATGTGAGCATTTCGAAGACATAATCGTTCAAGACATCGTGTCTCGGAGGCTTCGAAAAGTCGCTGGATTCGTGAGAATCTTCTGTCATAATCGTAATATTTTGAATAAAAAAGAAAGCGTTGTAAATGTAATGTATTATGTTGCGTAACTTGGACAAATACATTTTTTGGGGAATTATTGCATCATTTTCTGGGTTAGGATATAAAATTGAATTTTTAACTGAGATTGAATATTTAATATTCTAATAATAAATAATAAGGATCATTTTTCTTTTTTTTTTAACAAAAATCGAACTATTTTTCCGCTGCTAGTATGTGAGTATTAATAAAAAAATGATTAATATTTCATTTTTATTTATAGAATATTGAAGTTTTTTCCATAGCTCGGCACCTCTTTCGTTTTCAAATCGGAGAAAAGATATATAAATAAAAAATAAAGTAATAACAATTAAAAATATTGTTTTAAATAAATAAAATGAAATATTTCAGAGAAATCACAACAGCTTCGAAAGTTACTCAGTAAAAAACGTTTTTAAGATTTTTCATACGTATCACTCGTCTACTGTCGGCGATGAAACCGTTCCATTCACATACAAGTATCTCGGTTCGATATTACGGTAAACCTCGGCAGTCGAAGAGTGACCAAGGATGTAAATGAGCACTCTAATATATTTGTATATGGACAACGTGGAGAGAGTGAGAGATACGGAAAGATATCTGTCAAACAAAAAATGCAGAAGTGCCATCTACAAGATATACATGAACACATGATCCATAGGTGTAAGTATCTTTTATCCTAGTAGATGTCTCTCCGTTCAACAGACCGAAAGAATTGAACGGAAGCCAAAATACACGAGGCAGGAACAGTTTTCAACGAGCCTTTTGGCTCTTACATATATATGAACCAGTTTGAATGTCGCTCCAGCGACGGTCATTTCGATGGTCCTACTTGATTGAACAGATGCGATGTGAGTAGCATTCCGATTTCGTTGAACAATCTTTTACGGTATTTTCATTTTGTCGTTTTCAATGCCTTGTATCGCGCGACGAACGACGTAAAGATCTCAACGATAACGATAACTTAAGCTGACAAATTATCCATCAAATATCTCCACGTTTCTGTATTATTTTTTAAAATTCAAAATAAAGCCCATATTTGCACCAAAATATATATTGGTGCAAATATGCACGTTTGGTGCAAAAATGTACTTCTCCAAATTTTGAAAGAACCCATCGATCCACGTCTTCAGAAAAACACAACGGACGAATTTTGCACCAGTCTTTAGGGGTGTTTTTTTTTGTGCGTACAATCAAAACGAGATATATCGGAAAAACCGTTGGAGATATAAAATAAGACCCAAAGTTGAAAAAAAATTTCGCATGGACTTCGTCGGTTCTAGTTTTACCATTAGTGGATTTGTTATCGGCCAATAACATCATGCCCAAAGGATTGTCATCGGCGGTAAAAACTCTGGTCGGAAGAATGGGAAACGTCTGTAGAAAAGGGTAAAAAAATTTGGCCAAAGAATCAAGCAATCGAACTAAAAATATATTATCCAAGAGTTGGAGAAAATTTGATCCGAAGGATCGAAAAGAATTTCAGCCAAGAGGTAGAAAAAATTTGTTTCCACGTTGTCCTAGAGGTTTAAATATAAGATAATATGATATAATATTTTTCGTACGATCACAATAGAAAAAAATATTACATCATAAAAGTTCCGTTCGTTGGAATGTTGAAAGAATATGAATTGAAAAACAATTAAACGAATAAAACGTCGACAAAGAAAAAAAAAATCTGTCCAGAGTACAAAAATATTATGAAAAACAGTAAAAAACAAATTTGAAAAGATGCAGTTCATCGAATTGAAGGAACTAGTTGCAAACAACTTGTATCCAAAGAACGGAATAGAAAAGTTTTTCCTTATACTTCTACTCAGGCTTCAAAGTTGCAAAAAAAACATGCATATATATTCAAATCTCGTTCCGAGTGATATTCCGTTGGAGGCTTTCGCGTATCCCTTTCGTCTCCGAGGGATTCCATTCTCTCGATCTCTCCATTCTCTCGCCCTGCCTGTTCCAGTCTAATGCAGCTAGCGGACTGCATCGTGATCCTGTGTGACGTTCGAAAAACGCCCTCCCCTCGCCGTTGAAACGCAGAAAGCAGAGTTGCAGCGGGGATGTGCGAGGGTGCACCGGGATACCGTTGCAGTCGCATATACGCATTCACGCGAACAAAAACGAAAGAAAAGAAGACCCTTTCGCCTTTGAGAAAATTTGTGTATGCATTTCCATTCTCGTGTGACTCCGGGATTACAAAAAGTAGTGAGAATTCACCTTTTATAGTAGATATATGCGCGTGGAAAGTGGAGCGTCGCGAAGAGCATCGGGAAATATCCGGAAGTGCAGATAAAAAAAAAAAAATATTAAAAATTCGTGTCAAAAGGGAAGAATGCAAATATACAAATATTGCTTTCTCCATCTTTTATCTTATAGCGATGCTCGCTACTCTGGTATATATCGGAAAGCGTCTTGTCGGGATTCCGTCTTGGCGTATATGCATATATATTTTTTATCATTACTAGTATTGATAAAAAATATTAGGTATCCTGTGAGTTTTCTATTCGGACCAATAATCGAATGTCCTAGCGAAAACAAATCATCCACTAATTTATCAAAAGGGATTTCGAAGTGGATAGAGCCAGCTTCGTTTCCGTTATTTATATTTATTTTTCCAATTTTTTGTGTCCCGGTACTTCGTTTTCAAAATAACAAAATACACCATTCAGTGACAAGATCTCTGAAAAGGAAGGTCAATTAATATACTTTTTTTTCGACGAGAGATTCAGTTTTCCGTTCGGATAGGAAACTTGCTGAGGGTCTAATATTTTTGAGCAACGCAGTACATATATATGTATGCTTATGGGACATTCCGCGATTGAATCGCGGAAATATGGTTCTCTTTGATCTGCCACGTACGATCGAGCGTCGTTTTCTCTTGGGACAACGGCGTCTATCCAATCACACGCACACCGGGGTATCTTTCATCTCGTTTCTTCGCGTATATTTCCATATACTTTCGCCTCTCGCGTGTCCCGCGGTACGCCCCAAGATTTTTATTCACGTACAATACGAGCGGGAATACCCGATAAAGTGCCCGCGAGTCCCGTTTCCGTCATGTATTTTGAGGAAGGAAGTAAACGGAAGAAAAAGAACTGAGAGGAAGGAGGGAATATGGGTGGAGTGTGAAGAAAACGTTGGCCATTTTGTTTTTTTTTTATTATCACGATAGTGAAGAGAGGTACAGGAACTTCAACGGTCATGATTTGCCTTGCAGATTCAGTCGCGGAAAATGATTCTGAACGAGCGATATAGCACGATTGAGACAAATGTCCAAATACCTTTTTTTTCTTACCCCATGCATATCAAATGCGTTTCTTCTATGCATAGTGAGTTTCCGTATGTACTTTAGCCATGAACGGTGAGTTAATTAATCTTATCGTCAGTTCCTGATAAAAAAAATGTAAGTTTTCCAGTTCTTATCCATCTTTTATCGATATTATATATATATATATACGTTGGTTTCTTTATGAACAAACTTTTAAAGTTGAAAATCTCTCCGGAAGTCCGTAAAATTTCTGATGAATAAGTTAACTGTTTGAATAATTGACGGTTCGCTCAAACATTATTACGAAAAAAAAACACAAATTTACACTCCCATTTTAAAAGCAAAGAGGACGATTAAAACTGAACTGTATCGATAAAAAAATGGGTGGATAAAAAAGTATAGTAAATTCAAGATCGCTGTTTTTACCTATCTCTCCCTCTCCCCCCCCCCCTCTCTCTCTCCCCATCCGTCTCAGTTGCCCCTCTTCCATCGTCCTTCACTCGGAGTGAGGCCCGTGTGTTAGTATTGTTTGAAGAGAATATCTCGTCTCGGCTTGCGTTTATACCTTTATACCTGGGATATCCCCTTCGGCGGAGATTCGTTGCAGCGAGATGTACGGAGAGCCGGGTCGGTGCTCCGACCGGGCTCTCCTGTCCCGGTCCGTTGCCGGGCAAGTTTTCCTTTTTTCTCTACTTCTTTTTTTTCGTGCTTGCGCGATTAACGCTCCAGAGCAACGCGGATATGCGCACAACTACGCGCACGCACTCTCCCATACACCGATTCCCGGTGGATCCCCCCTCAAGAACCGGAGCGAATGTGACTGAGAGAGAGAGAGAGGATCGGGAGGGGGCACCCATGTGCGTGCAACGTACTCGTGCATGAACGCGAATTTAATTGTGTCCATAAGGTGTACAAGCACGAAAAAGGAACAACTCGAAGAAAAAAAGAAATGGAAGAAAAAAAAAACAATCGTATTCACCGATAGAGAGAACATTTCGTGGACTATCCGGAGCAGACGGGAAGAGGAATAATTCCATTCGATTCGACCGAACGGCACACACGTGCGGACATCTCTCGGGATTTAATTAAGAGCCAAAAAAAGATGCTCCAATTAATTCAATTTTTTCCAACGCAATTTATACGTACGAATATTATTTTTCAATCGATATATTCTAGGAAAATTTGAAAAAAATGAGCCTTTCCGAGTTAGTGAAAAATGAATTGTTCTCTCTTTCTTTAAATATTAATATTGAAAAAAAAACGACTTATTATCTGAATAAGCGGGAGATAATTCGTTCTTTCCTCTTCAAATTTTCCTGGTAAATATCGATTGCATAAAAATGAGTAGTTCTCGAACGAACGCCCGAGGAGATTCGTGGTAACGTGCATGGTGAGAGGGCAAGAAAAAAGAGATAAATAAATGAAAAAAGCACAAGCGAGAGGAAAAAAGTCGAATATGAGAAAAAAACGGGGGGAGGAGGGAAATCACGGCCGACAAGAGTCGAGAGGGTTCGCGAGAATTTTCTTCCAAAGTGTGTTTACTCCAACGCGGTTTTATCGTGAGCCCCCTTGTTTGTGAGATCTCGTCTCTCGCCTGCTCGCATCGGACTGAATTGAAACGCGCACGTAGACGCACACACACGCACATGCACACATGGCAACTCAACGCAGCTCGTACACCGAGTTATGCACGACAATTTTGTCACGGATGGAAAAAAAAAGGAAAAGGAAAACCGAAACGCAATGACGAAACGTGGCGCCGCAAGCGCATCCGGGGCGTAATCCCGTTAAAATTCTAAAAAATCTCCAATTGTTCTCTCGCACTATTTTTGTTTGTTCATTTTTTATCTATTTTTATTATTCGGTCGAAGCGTTACGTCTATGTTGCCCAACGAAAAATGGATCTTTTTGAATATTTTTTTTCGCGTGAACACGAAAAAATAATAAAAACAAAGTTTCCTCGGATTATTTTGCATGTGTGAAGCACAACGACGAAATAAAAATATCAGATTGTTGGAAAGCTCAATGTTTATCGAGTTTCCCAAAACTCGCTGATTAATTAATCGTCAAAATAAATATTTCACTATTTTATTTTAGTTATGGGAAACTTAGACTAATCAATCGTTCGATCCTGAATCTTAATTACATAAAATTTTCGGGAATTGCGACGATTTATGATAGTTCCATTTATTTTGCAACCATCAACGTCTCCCCAACCCTTTTCCCCACAAGCCACCGTTTTCAATTTCCATGTTTATAACTACTAAATTATCAAGTGAAAAAATCTTGAACAATTCATTTATCATTATTCTATGAAGACCTATTGTCTCTCAAATTTGCGAGAATTTTGGCGATTTTGAAATACCCATCGAGTAATACCTTAAAAGTACGGGTAAACGTGTCTCAATTTTTTGCAACACACTTAACCGCGCTGTTTCAAGTCACGCGTTGATTTATAGAATCTCACGTGTTACGTGTAATAAATAATGCACTTGGATTTGCAGTGTTACATAGCAATATTCGTAGCTGAGAAAAGAAGAAAAAAAAAACATTTTATTCATACACAGTTACGTGTATATCACGCAAGACACGCGCGCGCACATATCCCAGCGAGTTTATACGAGCGAGAATGCTTCACTAACTCGCTGTGGTGCTCCAGGTGCTTTGTTCGCAGGGCACAGACCGGTGGCCTCTTCGAGAGCGTACCAGGTAGGGAAAGGTATGCCATGCTGTGCTGAACGAGTCCAACGAAGTATATTATACGTACATGTACACGCAGACATATATATATATATATTGAGAGAATGAGAGAAAGAGGAAGAGAAGGGGGGAGGTAATTTTAGAAGACTTCGCAGCCTGTCCTCCAATCTTTCAAGTGTACTGATACCCACCGTTCCATAGACACAACGGGTTCAAAGAATTTTTTTCCATCTGTATACGAAGACCCGTATACTCGCTATTTGCGCCCTTGGTGCTCGAAAGATCTCCGGCGGGCAGTTTTCTCTCTGCGTGCCACGTCTATTAAATCTATGGCCGAGGGCAACCTCTTCTCTTTCTCTCTCTCGCACTCACCTGATAGTCCTCTTGTTGCATACCAGAGACGCGTAGTCACACAATCCTATACACATTATACAGGAAGGGAGAGCATAATCTCATAGACTGGTAGTGGACGTCATACAACAGATTTCATCCCGGTCGTAGATTGGATTAAAAAATATATTAAAAAGCATAAAATAAACGTAAGGGTCGGAATTGCATTGATGTTAGCTGCGTGTGTGTGTGTGTGTATAACCTATAAAATTGAGGATTCGAGAAAGTCGTTTGTACGATATTGATAAGCATCGAGTCTGTAATATCCGATAAGAATACGTGAAAACGTTGGAGAAATCAGCTTACCGATTTTCCATTTCTAATTTTTTTGCGAACTTATAAAGTTTTTTTCAAGACTTTTCATTGAATTTGTTTTTCTTCATTATTCATATTCTTTTTTTTTCTTACATGTAAAGCAGCTTTCGTCCGTCCACCGATACCTGCCCATTCGCTCATTTATTTAACCTACATTTGTATACATATTTCCATATTTGACTATATTTATGTATGCATCCGTCAAGTGGTACACGGAGAACCAATGTTTCGAAAAGTTATTACAAGAAGCTATTGACTTTTCGCACAATTACAAGGTGTTTCGTGAGAGCAACTTTCTCGTATCTTCGCGATGACATTTTCAGTCATACCCACATATATATATATATATACGTGTATAAACCTTTTCCGCTTGAAAATAAGGACGAGCGTGCCTTCGTCGCTGTTTCGAAAACTTTGGAAAGTCTCTTCGGCCCGAGAACTCTATGATGCCCGGCCACGTTGTTCCCATTGTTCCCATAGGATGAGAGAAAAAGAGAGAAAGGAGGGAGAAAGAGAGAGATAGAGATGTTCTCGCTACCAGAGTGGCTGTACACGATGAACACAGAAACGAAATTCTACTCCGTCTACCTTTGGGAATATCCCTATAGAATATCCCTAGCGATTGAGTATCCTGTTGGACCCGACGGGTTCGAAGGAGATCGAGCTCCGCGTTTTGATAGAACAATGGCGCCTCGAAGCTGCTCGTATTTGTGCGGTTGCTGCGGTTGTCAGCTGTTTGCCCCGAACCGCATGCTGGTTTTGAGAGACTAGAGCTAGCACTTCGGACTTGTTATTTTTTTTTCTTTATATTAACGCACGTATAAACGTTAATTGACTGTTCTATGATATGAAACATTCGGAATAAAAATCAATCGTGGATACAAAGTGTTTGAAAAATTCCTCGATGTTTGTAGTACTGAAAAATCACTTTTTTTTTCAATCCTTTACTATCAAAAATCAAGTTATCGAGAAAAACTTATTTTTTCGATTTTTTAAATGTTTATTTTTGTGGAAAATTGCATGTATCGAATTTTCAAAATCCCTGTTTTTTTTTTAATTAATTACTCATTATCCAAATCATGTCTCGCAAGTTCGTTAAAATATTAACGATTTCCGCGGCTGGAATTTGTCACAGAAAATGTTCAATGTGAAAAAAGAATCTTTCTATCCGAACGATGAAAATTTTAACACGACTAAGTAATTTTAAAATGACTAAGTGACTAAGAATGCCCTAAGTTCTCATCACTGGAAAACAATCCCTTTTTTTTTCTCTATTTCATGTATTTTATTTTCGTGTTTTTCGCGTTCATTATTTTTTTACTATAGTAATATTTTCTCTCTTATCTATTTATTTTATTGGTCATCCGAAGTCTTTAATTTGCTAATAGGGATACCACATTTTTAATCAGAACACGTAAAATCGTTTGCGTGATATTTATTGTCGAAATCGGCAACAAAAATTTGCTGATTGAAGAGAATTCATGTTCGTTGCGCTTGAACGATGCAAATTTGAACGTCATGATTCTACGCCGTGAGATAATCAATGAACAATTTTTATAACTTTTTTATGCATAGCCAACATGGCACCTCACTTGTATTACGATTTGACTGTTTCAACGAGCTGTTGATTCATCATAAAAAATGTCGAAGTATGAAATGCTCCGTAGTTCATACACTGCTGAGTTTGTGCATTGTTTTTATATCGACTCATGCGCGACGATTGGAGTTTTTTGTGCATTATACATATGAAAAGAAATCGTGTGACATGAAATCGAACCGAATTAAAAAATCGCTCTTTCGCCCCCGATCGTAGATACCCCTGAATGATATTACCGGACGAAGCGTTTAATTGGAAAAAAAATAATTGAACGAGAAACGCACACGAGCCCTTGAGAGAGGACGAAATGAAGGATTTGACGAAAAAAAAAAAAAAAACAGATCCAATAAAAGTGGATGATACACATGCTGGTGATAATTGATTGCGGAAAATCGCGCTTTCGAGGATACCTGGATGTGTCAATTTACATGGGCGGATTTACGTGTATAGTTTTTCCAATGTGAAATTGCAAAGCCTGCGGTCCAGGATTTTCACAGGCCGTAGATTTCGAGTGCTGTATTACCCTTGTTTCGTTGTTTTTTTTTGTTTCCTGTTTTTTACTAATGCGAACTTCCGATGTAATAACTCTTGGTTTTATTTTTAGATATTCCGTTCCGTGTAATAAGTTCGCCCCTAAGTGGGCTCTCGAATTAAAGTTCGATAATTAATTTTCTATTAATTTAAAATCAAATAATATTCAATTTATTTTTAATTACAGCTTCAATTAAATTTCAATCAATGTATAATTAATGGATTTTCAATTTATTATCAATTAATTTATCTTTATTCAATTTTAAGTTCGTTTCAATAACTCCCATATGTATGTTGAAGCATTCCAAGCTGTGTAATACGTTCGCTTCGCACGACTCTCTCGGAATTCGAAATTCGAAATGAATTTTCAACGAATTCGTCTCCAATTACTATGTTATGAATTAATTTTCAATTTATTTTTATCTAATTGTTCCTCAAACAATTTTTTATACCAAAAAACTTAAGTTTTTTGAGTATAAAGCAGTTAATAAAAAATCATATTAAGCAGTGGATAATTGCACCAATGGGTACTGCGCGCGATCACTACGAACGGCTTTAGGTCTGACCAGATGACCTTGAAATTTGCTTCGTTGAAACGCAACGAATTTTCTGTTTGAATTTTGTAAACTTTACTTATTATTGGAAATTATACATAGCAAATTTGTTGTAAATCCCTACAAACTATTTTTCCGAATTCTAATTCTCAAAAATGTGTGCGCGATTTTTGTTGATCAAATATGTGAACTAAAATCCGAAATCTAAAGATAAATCATACTAGCTGAGTTCCAACTGAATGAGAATGAATGTTCCAACAACCATGAACTTACATGGCTCTTTAGGCGAAACGAAAAGGCGCTCTCCGTCTCTCTCTTTCTTTCTACTTTGTTTGTGTGCGTGCGTGTACGAATAGTAAGAGGTAAAAACCAAAGAGTGCTGTATACCTCGCATTATACGGAGTCTGAGGTTCCCGTTCTACAAGAACGAGCGAAGAGGGAGAGAGCTAAAAAAAGAAGAAAATAGGAACGTACAGCTAAGCAGGTAGGGAGAAGGAAAGGAAGTAAGGACAGAAAAAGTGAAAAGAGTACGAAATCAAAGAGGGAGAGAGAGAGAGAGAGAGAGAGAGAAAAGGGGAGCCAGTTTATAGTGAAACGATCCTGAGCGTCTCGAGGTCGCATCGACGTTTTCTTTATTTTTTTTCACATATATCTACACACACATGTACACACCCAGGTATTTCATTTCCCACACTAACAGAGCGAGCCACGTGACTCCTCTGAAAGAATGAGGAACATAAAGAGAAAAAAAAAATTGCCAATATCACATCGTACGTTTAAAATGATTAAACGTGACTAAATCGAATTGCTATGCCAGATGCACGTGACCTTCTCCTGCCCCTTGGACCACTCCATCCCTCGATCATCCAGCTCGGATCTTCTCGTATCTGTTTCGCGTAGCCGGGAAATAATCGCGATGTTAAACGCGATAGGCAAATCTCGATGTGAATATACGGTCAGCGACAGCAGGTTGTTGTCGCTGGTTGAACCTCGAACCCCAGTAAATTGACAAACGAAGCCCCGAAGTACCTTTAACTTGCGTCAAGATTTAAACGAAGACTTCTACTGCGCGCGCACGCGGTCAAAAATGGTTGCAATTCGGCCATTGATCGATGGGTGCATCGATACGATTGACACATTTCGAATGAAGCTGAAGTTTGCGTTGATGGAACACAACGAAATATTATTATGCTTTCTCATTTTCATTATTTTTCCGAATCGTGCATTAGAGATTTATTGTTTATTGATAAATGCAAATTAAAAAGAAAAACAAACATTCGCAAGATATTCGCAGCTTAAGTTTGACAAACGAAATTTGGTACATTTTTAAGAGGATGTACACACCAATTTTTGTTCCATTCCAATGATGAAAACTTCAAGGTCGTCATTTCCGTCCGTCTTCAATTGTTTTTAGAGCTATTATTTTCTTTTTATCAATATAAAGAAAATTGCTTGACATATGCATATGTATATTTATACACTTGCGTCCAAAAAAGATCGTCCACTTTGTGGAATTTGACTTTAAACGTAAACCGTTAAACAATTGTATTGGTAAACGAAATATTTAAATAATAGGTGAATATAGATAACGCAAAGTTTACTTAGACAAACTTCACACTTTGATAAAAGTTCTTGACACAGTTGATTCGATTTTTCAGACTCCATCATCACCCACTGTTGCTGATGTGAACAGTGTGACTTTTCATTGCTCATAAACCGAGTAAAATAGTTTCATCCGTCGAAATTCGTTTTTTATAGTTGGTTGCATCGTTCAACTAACGTTTAAGCCTGCATTTAACTTTATGACCGTAAACAGGCAAATAAAGTTTAGCTGGAGCTACCTTTTACCTTTTCGTCTATTTCATAGCATTTGAAGTTTATTTTTGTTAATTGATTAAATATGATTTGCCGTCGATATTTTTGCACCAACTATAGATATATACGAATACAGTGAAATTACGCACGCAAACGCGTCGAGTATAGAGGGACCAGGGGGTCTGCGTTGCAATCTCGTTTTTTCATGCTCTACTTGTACACACTACAAAACGAAATAACGACGACGAAGTTTTTATATATATGAATATATATATATAAATTAAACATAACAGTTGTGCCAGGATAACATTTTGATTTTCTTAAGGGAAAAGTATAGATATATTTTCCAAAAATGGGTGAACATATTTTTGATTTTTTTGAAGACATGAGCAATTCTCATTCGAGTACGTGTATGCACGTCCCGGAAGGCACCTGAAAGTATTTCAGAAATCCAAGTGTCTTCTGTGCTATGGTTACTAAAATATCGTCTTGAATTAATGCCGAAGTGCACAGTCAGTCCTGTAGCTTTTTTCGTTTGTTTTTTATATGGCAACTGTGAAAACAAGCGCGAATTCTTTGCGACATGGAAAAAAGTAAAAGCTCACTTTTTCGTGCCGACCTCTAGAATTCAGACTTCAAGTAGAAGTATAGGTTCGTATCATTGATTAAAAAAAAATGGATTCAGAAGCAAATATCAAGGTGCACATCGTGAAAAATGGATTATCAGATGTTACGTGACAGCCAAAATTGCTCAAAAAAGTATGTACTCCGCTTATTGTGATCCACCGAGGGATTTTACCAGGGACATATTCTTCACCTGATCACTCCTGACTACCCGCGATGATTCATCGCTACGAGAGACACGTCAAGTGATGCTTCCGCCGTACCTTGGATAGAAAAGATGAAATTGGAAAATTTCTGTATCGGAAAATTCACACCGAAAAGATGCGAGGGAAGCTGATTCATGTCCGAAACACGTCACCACCACCCTTAGTATTCCTTATTTTCCCAAAATAATTTTGCAACAATACTAACAATTGTCTCCAATAATAGGTTTTTGTTAATATTTCGAATAATCCGCTGTCAAAAAATAATTCGAAAAGCATTGAAATAATTGTTCCTAAAAATAACTCTATAATCAAAATAATTGTCCTAAAAAATAATTCGATAATTCTATCACTCAACGTAACAAATACTGCTAATTTGAAATACCGTATTTGGACTGCTGCACACGGAAGAGGAGAGAACAATGTCATTCGTCATAACGTTCATATCGCGCGAAAGCAATTCGACCACAATTTAAAATTCAACGGTAATTCGGTTTTTTTTAATTTGCATTTTTCACCAAAACCTACCACATATCAGAGTCGAGTTATGCTATCCTCGGCATTTGACGTAGATATGTGTTAATGGGAGTTTTCCGTTGTACAGCTTCCACACCCCCAACCCCTACACCCCTCTCCCAACCCTCTTCGTATTCATATAATACGGTGTGTGCTCTCGCAGACAGAGTTTGCGGTAGCCGACTCGGAAATTATTCCGGACCATCGAAATTAACGTTTCCGCTCGTTCGCCTATGCGAGAGACCGAAAACACCGAGGTACACATAATCGGGCTGCAAACGTTCGTTTCAAGTCCTCCGATTGTACGTACAGATATAAAGTCCCGAGAAAATCGGGTTCACCGTGGATTCATCGTAGTCGCCCGCTCACCTGATTTTTCAAACTCATGGAAATTCGTCGCGGCGTATTTGATCTATCGACGAGGAAGAAAAAAAAACTGAAGAAAAAAATACACAAGAGAAGCGTTGGACGGAAGTAGGGGATGCGGGGAGTAATAATGAAAACGAATTATGAACGAGCGAGTAAACGTCAATGAAAATACAAAATTCAAAAAATCGAGTTTGCTCGTTTGCTTCGAACCTCCATGTACGACCTCGGTGCAACCGAATTACGCAGCACACTCACGCGATGCGTGTGCACCCAAAAATCCTTGGTGCATCGCTCGACTTCACGGAGAATTAGAACGCGACCTTTTCACGAATTTTTTTTTTTTTTTTTCGTTTTCCTCGCTCCAGCCCACCAAATTTTTCGACGCTTTTCATCTTTTCCTTCTTTCCCATGGGTGGCCCCTTTTTCTTTCGCGTCCATCGAGTATACGTATAAGGGACTCGAGAAAAAAAAGCGTGGAGAAAAAAAACGAAACGCGCGTTTCTACAGAGCATACGGGCGTATACCTGCTCGGTCGAGAGCTTTGAAGAGAAAACCTGACATTTTTTTCGATCTTTTTTTTTACACTATTTACGAGTATATGTATGCTCGCGTATTGTACGATATGAGTCCAGGAGGACTGGTGTTACCTTCTTTTCAATCGTGTGAAATAAAGAATTGACGAAAAAAAGGTACTTTACATCCAACAGCGGGAGTGTGCACTTCGTTGTGGTGAACGACTAATCTTGCACGAAGAATATATATGAACGATTATTATTTTTTTCTTTCGCAGTCGACACTGTGTATAACGATAATAATGATAGTTAAAACGATAATGGTGATGGGCATCGTGTGGACTCGAAATGTCTCCTGGGAGATTCCCACCCCGCCTCCCAAAGAAGAATAGAGAAAAATCGAGACAAGTGTCTCGAATTTGTATTCGAGTGTCTGTGTGTTTGACATACGAACACATGCAATGACAAGTTTTTTACTTCCATTATTCAAAATCATCTCAGGCAGATTGTTCATCAATTACTGAATATAAATGGTAAACATTTTCGCATGATTTTCGTAACTTAAATCCATTCAAGGAATTTTGAAAGACAAACATTTTTTTTGCATGCCATGTGAATGCAACGCAATGCTTTGGAATCTTCAACGTTGAAAAAACATCATTTTGGCGATTCAGCCCAACGACGAAAGTTTTAGCTCCAGAGAACCTTTAGATTCGTGAGATTGACAGTTTCGGGTCTCGAAGCAACCTGATCAAGAGCCTAATTCACACCCAAGGACGGGAAGAAAATTGACATAACGTTACAAGTTTTTCGAATCCAGTTCTTTTTTTATTGACCATTAACTATTTTAGGAAAAAATCGAGCATTAAGATCTAGAGCATCTAGGATTATAATTTATAGACACAGGGGTTTGTTGTTTTATTTAACATTAAAAATGCTTCATCTTTGACAAATCTTGATTCTAAAATAAAATTGAAAAATATGTGAACAAATTTTAAAAGATATTCAAAAAGTTCACCTATCTCTTCAGCACTTGTATGTCACGTAATACAGTTTCTACCTAACCTTGGACATATTGAACATCGATGTAATCTCCGAAAATGATCGAAACCAGTTTTCTCAAACGTTTAAATTTTCAAAGAAAAATCAAGCGTGAGAATGTGTAGAATTCGTAGATCCAGGGATGAATACTTTTATATTATTATCAAAAATTATTTATCTTCGAAAAATTATGATTCAAACAGGTCGTTTGTACCTTTAGCACTCATATGTCACGTGGTATAGTTTTTCGTTCGTCTTGACATCGACAAACTGATCTTTTAGCTATGAAAAGGAAAATTCCGGAAACTGCCGCAAATTTACAAAAATATGAAGACAAAAAAAATATCCCGAGATCAAAGTTTATTGATTACTTTCGTGGGAAAGAAAAAGCGGGAGGGAGAAACAAAAAGAAAAGGCGAAAGGAATATACGAATACAGTTCCCGAGCACATTGGCTTCAACGAGGCACCGAGAATCTATAGATATTTTAAGACGACCGAAGCGACGTTGCTAACAAAAACAAACTTGACGGTTTTGCGTGTGCGAGCCTACAAGTACAGATATGTATCCTCTGAGTTTCCACCGACTCGTTTGAAATTCTTGAATTTACATGATGGAAAAAAACGCAGCATCTGTATTTACGAAAGATGAACGGTAAAGGAAACAAGCACAAAAAGCATAGACATCCTGTTCCCATTGTGTATTCTTCAAATCAAAAGAGCAAAAACTCACTGCCGAAAAATGTTTGTTTGAAAATTCGTTTCACGCGATCTAATTTTCGAAGCACATATATCGTTAATAAAAAAAATCAACGAGTATGCTTGGACGGTTTTAAAGAAACAACGCAATGAAGAAAAAAAACGGCGTTCGCATCGTTGTAATAGAAGCATATTTTACCATTGTTATTCCTTTTTTGTCGTTATCCAACATTTTTTTGCTTTTATTGCAGAGAAAAGTCGTAACTTGCCAATAACGATACGTAAAAGTGTTCGACGGATTTTAACCATCAAAAAATCTAAACATCGAAAAAATGGGATTTTACAATTTTTTTTTCCTTTTTTTGTCGTTATCCAATTTTTTTTTGGGCTTTTGTCGTAAATTGTTGTCGTGAATTACCAATAGCGATACGTAAAAACGTTCGAGCAATTTTCACGTTCGGAAAATATCGACATATCGAAAAATTCGGATTGAAAAAAAGGGATTGAAAAAAATTGTATTACCATTCCAACGGCGCAAACTTCGATGTCAAGAGGAAAAGGCTCGAGCATGAAAAAAAACTTCAGTTTTACATTTCAGAGAAATAAACTTTGCCTCGACCATTCGACAAATTGAAAAAAAAAAAAACAAAATCAATATGAAAAAGCACGTTTTCGACGATTTTTTTGACGATGGAGATTTCACAGGTGAACTGTGAATCGGAGTTAAAAAGAAAAGATCGTGTCATCGACACTTACGTACGCTTAGTCATCCGTTCCTACAATATACGTCTATCTACAAACACGGGATTATCACCTTTATCATGAGCGCCAGTCGAGGCGTGTTTGAATCCGTGTCCGTTGCGAAAAAAAAAACGAAGCGAATAGACACGACGAAGCGTGATGTTCCTTTCAAGCGAACACACGATAACGTACCGAGAATTGCCGATTCGAAATATTAAAAAAGACAAATTCAACAAATTAAACAATCGCAGCGAACATTTTATTGATTTTCGCGAACATTTACCATCGGAATTCCGTTCAATCTTGATCGAAGAATTCCACAAAGATGCCTTGAAGATTGACTCGTTAAACAGAGATGACGCCTTTTCGTTTTTTTTTTATATTTCCCCCTTTCTTTTAATTTTTCAAGTATTTGATGAAATGCTTTCTTTAAATCTGATTTTATTCGAATTTTCATAAATAAATTTTCTCTCTGAGAATGTTTATATGTGCTTCGGAAATTCTGCCCGTAAGAAGCTAAAATCGACGATGAATATTTTTATAAAAATCGTCCTATTTCAAGTTCAAATAATGAAACTTCGTATATAATCTTTTGCTTGAAAATAAAAAACGACGTACTTCAACGTTTATGAAAAATTGAGCATTAAAGGGGTAAAATTTCGAGTGCATTTTTGTACCGGAGTTTCGTCGTTCAGGTATTTATGAAGCGAAAATCTAATAAAATTGTCGTAACTACATATACCAGTTTTATGAAAACAAAAAAGTTATCCCTTAAGGGATCGGTGAGTATATCATCATAAATTTCGAGATTCGCACGAGTGAAAGATAGTACAGAATATGAATAAAAATAAATTCAAGCAATTGGAAAAATAATCATTTTTAGTGTGCTCCTAAGCTGCAAACTCCATCACAGAGAATGGTCAAGGACAAATGCTTCAGCGAAGAAAAAAAAAAGAATAGAAGGAAGATATGAGCGGCAATGGACAAGATAAAAAAACCGAATGCAAAGTCAATGGCGAAGGTTTGTACTTTATTTTATCCAGAATATATATAAACAGTAAGAGAGTGAGAGAGAAGAGAGAACGATGAAGTAAAATAGCAGAAGAAAATCGAGAGACCCTGAGACTGCTCGGAGCGAAAACGAGTTTTGTTCATGGTCTTCTTTCCGCACGGATAACCGTAGGAAATGCGAATAACGAACACCCCTAGCACTGACACACGTGAAATTCTTTCCTCTTCTTTTAGAGATAGAATTCTTTGTCTCGTATTTGTGGGATTACTTCGATAAGCCAGATTCTACATTATTTGTGAAAACTGCACACACCACACCAAAAGCCGTTATATGCAACGTGTCGATTGTCACATCGGCACAAATCACGAACTGTAAAACGGTGTTTAAACCCTGCTACCTTCAAACGCAACGACATGTTTTTTTTTTTTTTATTAGTTTACTTTTTCGCTTGTTTATTTTTTTTTTTTTGCTTGTCATTTAACATTCAGTGGTGCAAAATTTTTCTGTGGACCTCCGGCGAGAACGGCAGAAATAGTTGGATGGTTTTTGTAATACAATTTTAAAAAATTGATAGAAAATTAAAATTTGACTAGAAAAAGGTAGACATTTTTCATTGCATTCGTACGATGTAAAAATATCCCCGTCATTATAATGATGCATTTTATTTTTCGTTGCGTCCTAGTTTACTATTGAAGACAGGAAAAATGTGTCGATCGTTTTTCAATGATCGATTGAAAAATGTAATGAATTTGTTGATTTAAATATTCAATTAGTTTTCTAATTGAAAAATTTGACTGATGTTCGTGTTTCAATCAAGCAAAAAAATAATTCCATAGAAGAGAGTTTAACTTTCGTTGTTCACCGACGCAAACTCCACCATGAAACTGACTAAAATTGGGAAGTCTAGAAAGTACCAGGCTTTTTCAAATGAAAAATCCAAAATAATTTCTAAATAAAAAAAGGCACATCGGTGATTTCGTAATAAGGATTTTTGTCCAACACACTTTCTTTCGCTCATATTTCTTTCGTATACATCGGAACACGAATCATCTGGTCGCGGAATTCGAATTACCCTCTGAAATTACGTCCCACCTTGCGCGTCACTGTAAGAATTCGAATCCACTAAATTGATAACAGAAGTTTGACGAACCTTATGCAGGGATGTGGGGTGGCGATCTTCCAATGATTCGAGTAATCCAAAGTTTTCCGTACAATCGACGTTCAATTATCGGCGCACCAAGCCCGGTCTTTCGAACTATTTTTCGATGAACAAATAAAAAAACGTAAACGAAACTTTTATCGACACAGACAAGTGTTGATGGGTCAACACGGAAGAGGGGGGGGGGGGGGGAGGAAGTTTGGTAGATCAAGAAACAAGGACGTCAATCACTGTCACTTACAGGCGGATCCATAAAAATCCGCGTGTACCTCGAATCACTCCGAAACATCGCGAGCACTCGAAAAAAAAATCTCCAAAAAGATCAAGGGAAAAAAAACTATATTGGAAGAGCAACGAGTACAATTTTTTCCCTTGTTAACACGTTTCCTCTCTGTCAAAGCGCGGAGTCACCAATTTGTTGTTGTTTTCTTTTTTAACGTAGTGAAAAATTCGTTCGAGGATCGTCGTAGATCGATAAAAAGAATACAAGAGGGTTAGAGCACACAACACAGGCACAAAAACGACGCGTCTTCGAGTCGCGATATATTCCACGTGGAGAGAAAAAAAGGAGAAATCCTGAAGCAATACGACCCGTCGCGCCCGAGCGGCAAGCCGAAACTAACGAGTCGCGCTGCCGGCGAGAGTCCCGAGCCTACCGGTACTCTCGCCCTCCCCCTTAACTGTCCCCACCCCGCTAACTCCGTTTCCCGACGATTCCTTGCCTCTCGCTCGCACGCGCTCTCTTCGTCTTCGTCTTTCCACCCTCTCCCCACCCCCCGGCAACCCGCTCTTCTTGATCGCCCTCTCTCTCCCCCTCGCTCTTTAGATTTCGCTCCGCCGCTTCGACGGCCCGCGATCCACGACCTCTCACACTATAGGCCAACAAACCTAGAGTCCCTTAACGCCGCAACACATTCTGTGGACTCGGCTCCGATCTTCTGGTCTTTTACTCGTTCTCGCCTGTTGCGAGTCCCTCGCTCGCTCAATCGGTTATTAACGGTTCGTCTTTAAACCTGGGTATTTCGAGCTCGAGCCACTTCAATTTTGGTTAAAAACTTTATTTGCTTAATTGACTAGAAAATATTTTTTTAAATAATATTGACTTTAATTTAATAATTTTGACTTTAATAATATTAACAAATATATATATTTGTCAATATTATTCCTTTAATATTCAATTCATTTTAATTATCCAATATTCATTAAGATTAATCATTTTGATTTTAATAATATTGAAATATATATACATACAATATATTTCAATATTATTCCGCCCCCTTAATACACATAAAAAGTTCTAAAAATGTTTATTCTAATCTTCGAAACATTCACTTTGAGGTACCAAACATAACCTCGAAATGATGGGTTCGAATGGTGTCGCATGAATTTTTGGAGTGTTATTAAAGAAGTGAACAAATGACGGGTCTTCGAATAGCTGCGTTCGCGGACAGAAGGTACCGATAAAACGTGTCACAGTACGTGTTACTCACAGGCGAAGTGTTCAGATTCAAAAAATTTCTTCGAATTTTCAAGATCGTGGCGTTTGATGACGATATTCATGGAATTGTCGTTTGACGAACGAACCAAGTGTGGAACGATCCATCGGGGATCGTTGGAACGAATAGTTTCTTTTCTGGGAGGTTGACTTCGTTTGCGGATTGTTTCGTACTCGAACGTTCGGTACAATCGCGCTCTCCTGCTACGAGAGTTTCTATTATTCATTGTTTCCTTCGCCATTGTGCTTGAATATCCGTGAAATCGTATATCCTAAGATCCTCGTTCTCCCAGTTGGCGGAAAATGATCTTTGCCGTCGTTCCATATTTTCGTATAAATTTTGCACCAAAGACGAAAAAATGGATATTTCTGACGAACGATTGAAGAACAAGGACCGAGAGTTGGTTCATGACGAAGATTACGAAAAATAACTTTTATTGTTTCATCCGCTAGTGGTGAGCTTCGAAGAATCCGTTCTCTTTCTACCTGTCTCTGTACTTCCATTTTGTATTATTGTGCGAAACAAAAAAATTCATTTTAGAATTTAAAGACATATAAAATAAACCTCAAATCCCCGTTTGTATCGCTTCATTAGTATTTTAAGGCATTA
Organism: Ophioninae sp. A BG-2022a; assembly: GCA_030523105.1. Taxonomy (NCBI): domain Eukaryota; kingdom Metazoa; phylum Arthropoda; class Insecta; order Hymenoptera; family Ichneumonidae; species Ophioninae sp. A BG-2022a. The sequence goes on along the minus strand of JAPYZI010000186.1, from coordinate 80,737 downwards.
CTGAATTTGGAAAGTTCTTAAAAAATTGAGGAATTATAGTTCTTTATGGAATAATAAAACGTGAATTATTAAAAAAAAAAATCCTTAATAATTTAGTAGCTACAAAAATATGAATTTAACACGGTTGCTTACAGGGAAACAGATTCTGTAAACCTTAATGGTTACAAAACGACTGGAAATAAATCGGAGCAAATTTGAAAAATATTATATGATCGAGATTCAGAATCAAGCGATTGATTAGGCTAAGTTTCAAATGGACTGCGTTGTCACGTTTGCCGGTCAAATTATAAAATAGTGAAATATTTATTTTAATGATGAAGCAATCGCCAATCATTGGAAAACCCAATATATATTCGATTTTTGGATAATTATTAATAGTAATATGATAACCTGAATGCAGTAATTAACATAAAAAATTGACACAATATTTTGTAGAACAGATGTGCAGTCACTGACAACACCTCAGTTAAACGCATGTCAACATAATCAAATCGGGCTTCAATTATTATTGAAAGTAAAAAATTAACATTTATAACTATTATTTCATCATTAAATTAGTTATTTTTAAGACTAAAAATATACGACATGATTCAGACCGATAAGTCCGAGATTCACACATTTTAGACTAATTTTTAGCCCGGTCGTCCAATCCAGTAATATCTCTTTCAAAAATCCCATAAAAGTCGTTTTTTCTTTAACGTAAAGGAGAATCACGATTGGAATCCAACGTACGAACACGACCTATTAGCATAGGGCCTTTCAGTACTCTTGGATTCCCATAAAAAAAAGTACGAATAAATATCAGAATCCAATTGGATTCCTACGAAAAGGCCTGCAGAGGAATTGTTCAACTCGCGATTATCGCGGTGAACTTCGCACGATCACCAAGCGAGAGTTGTTTCGTTTTAACTTTCGATAAGCGTGTACACGTGTCACATCCCGCCACAAAACGAGGCACGTTTAACCCTTGCCAGCTGTCAACTTTCAAATATCGCTCGTATATCATTTGGAGCAGCAGTGGAGTAAGAGAACACACGACTTGGTTCTGTGTACTCGGCGTATTCTTTTTTACGACACGAACGAAAATAAAACACCTGATGTTCCACCGATATCTGCCCCGGGTGTTCTCGAACACGCAAGGACTGCGACAGCCGAACTTATCTGTTGGACATCACGTACGCGGAAGAATTTAACGATTTTACGAAAAATCGTTTTTCGGATTGCACGATATTGTTTCTAATGCAATAAACGTTCGTTCGAAATGTAATTGTAAATGGCGATTTACTTATTTGACATTTTCACTTATAGAAAAGTAATTTCACTTATTTCCAAAATTATTTAGTGTATACCAGAAAATTTGTATTGAAACGTTAGCAAACTTTTCGTGACATTTTTTATGAGCCAAAATGATGCGCTGGGAGAGTAAGAAAATTGACACTATCTCAAGAGGAAACAAAAAATAAGATGAAGTCATGAAAACCTAACGAAATTCTGCATTCTTATGAGATTTCATGTGAATTGACTGTTCACTCGAATGACTAAATAGTTTGCAACTGTTTGCAAATAATTAACAGAGAAAAAGAAGAAGGATAGAGGAGCATAAAGCAAGACGGACGAATGAAGAAAAATAGTAAAGAAAGCAGAGTAATTAAAGAAAATGATTAAATAAAGAAAAATAATAAAGAAAGTAAAAAAAAAGAGAGAAAAACTGAAAGATAAAGGAAAGTGCGAATAGCCGAGGTCAGCTCGGGGTTGAATACCTTGTCCATATCCACTGTTAGTCCATTGACATTGCACTCTACAGGATCGAGAGGTATCAGCTCTACCTATTCTCGCGCCTGTTCGTTACTTTACGATATCCATGAGTATACGAATCCATTAAGGAGCGTTGATCGATTTTGCGCTCGTCGACGTTCTTCCAACCAGCCGAAGTATACACCTCAAGCCGCATCTACAATCGGCTACTTATACTCTCGAGTCACAGAAGCGCCACAAGTTTCTCGTTGATTTACAGGCAAAATAAAAATAAAGGTACGCGAGAGTCAGCTAAGAGCTCTCGAGCCTCGAAACCAGACACAGAAATGCCAAAGAAAGCCCTTTACGTCGATACAATTACGGGCATACGCCGATGGAGGTAATACTGCTCGACTCTCGTATCCTCATTTTTTTCCCCACTCTTTTTCCTATGCTTGTTTCAGAACGAGACTCTTGCCTTCCGATCCCATTGTATCGAGCGTTCCATTATCCCCGTACTCAATACAAATTAAGAATAGTTTGAAAAAAAAACGGAACTCGTTCTAACGCTGTATGCTGCATTGTTCGAAAAATATCATACTATTCCTGCCGCGTTATGATTCGCCGGAAGTACTTTTTTACTCGCAGTTTTTTTCAACTCTCGTTCTATCATTATTTTTCTCTCAATTGCCGCATGTACGCGAGGGCTGATTTCTATTCTAAAGAAACGAGGGAATGCTACTGAACTTCTTAGAATCGATGGACAATATTTGAAAATTTCTAAAGTTTGACATATTTGAAAATTGAAATAACGGATTGATGGTTCCCAATTCATCATGATTACCAAAATATTTTATCTTTAGCCGATATTTTTGGTACTTAAAGTGCAAAATTTTTTCATTTATTTCTGAATTATATGGTCTGGATGGACAATGATTCCATTTATTTGATGACAATGACAATGATTTCATTTATTTCTGAATTATATGGTATGGATGGACAATGATTCTTCAATATTGAAAATTTCTTCGATAACGGATTGATGGTTCCCAATTCATCATGATTACCAAAATATTTTATCTTTAGCCGATATTTTTGGTACTTAAAGTGCAAAATTTTTTCATTTATTTCCGAATTATATGGTCTGAAAATTCGTTTTGACCATTCCATGGAGATAACGAATTTTTTGTATTTTCTGGATGGACAATGATTCTTCAAAATCGTAAGAAAAAAAATTGCCGATTTTCATTAGCCAAAAATCATGGGAAAGGGCGTGAAAGTTGAAAAAAATTCATTCCATAATCATCAATGATCAATTTTTAAAAATTATCTATACAACAAGCTCCCGAACTGTATGGACTTATAAATTGATATGGGCTCAGGACGAGTTTCTTTATTTCTTAAAAATCTGTTTTAGAAACGCGGTATATTAAAATTATTCATATGGAAATAATTTCGTCGTCCATTGAAACGATATTAAATGTAGATTAGAAGCCGTAACATGCGTTTCTTAAGGGACTCGCCCACGAGAAGAACGAACCAAGATAAAGACGAAGACTAAAAGGTTTTCCTTGAAACTCGAATCTCGCCCACTGGCGCGTTTGAGACACGCGGCTACGGTTGATCCTGAAGAGGTTCGTGAATCCGGGAGTCTTCGATCAGCACGCTTGAATGCTCGCTCGAAAGTTCCGAACTAACGCCACTTTCGGCTTGTTTCACGAGCCACGGCGTGTCAGCATCCGAAACCTCTGAGTACCGAACCATTCTCGGTGTCAAGAAGTTTACGTCGAATTCTCACCCGTTACCAGCCCGATATCAAGGTGCGATATCCTCGGCTCTGGAGGAATCTAACGCTGACACCGTTCCGTCGTTTCGTGTCGATTGGACGTTAAGGTAGTAACTCATCGAACTTTTCGGAAATCCCCAGTTTGTCGCAGGATAAAAATTAATTGAACATCGTTTTCGGATTGATTTTCTCTTTTTTTAAAAATATTTCTTAGCTCTCTTTCCTCGTTCGAATCAGCATTCATCTCTTTTTTTTATTCAAATATTCTCCTTTACTATATTAAAAATATATCAATATCAAAATATTTTTGTTTTTATTATTATACATTTTTTAATAAAATTTGTTTCCTTAGTTATTAATTGTATTTACTGTATTTTTCATGGTTATTAATTAGTACAGATACATTTGTTAGTGATAAATGGTAAGTATTACTAATTATTAACTAATTCATAAAATTATTACTAATAGTCGTGAATTCCGTATTTATCACTAGAAAATTGGTCACTTAACGTCAGTGAAAAGCAAAATCCGTACCCAATTTCATAAAGAGATTTTAATAATTAAAGAAGTTATAAATAGTCGTGTGAAAGTACTACTGAACCTGGTCTATCTGGACGCAAGAAAAACACAAGATTCTATCGTAAGGTATATAATATTGCCAATATCATATTTTCCCATATGATTTCGTATATTTCGGACGGTTTTGTAGTTTTTTATTCATGCAATTGCGATATCCCTATTTATTTCACTTTCCCTATAAAATCCAACGCATATTCCAAAACATGATCAATTATCTACCTCTTATTCCGTATATTTCATATATCTTTCATGTTTATTTTATTAAGTTCCCTCGAGAGGAAATGACCATTTTATTTATTAACCCATCAATCATCATACATTATTTTATCTTGTATTCTTTGTTCAAAATAGCGTTTCTATTGTTTTGTCGTTGTTTCATTATTCAAATCAGGCAATCAATCGATAAAACTCCTTCTCTCTCTTCCTGTTGTGTCCATAATAGCATGGACGCTAGCGCCATTTTTCCAAAACACCCAAACTTGGATAGATCACCTCGCTTCTCTTTTGGTACCTTGAGATATCCAAGACGCGAAGACTCAATCGAATGCTCTTTGGAAAGATCACTTCGGAAGCATTATTTTATTTTTAACAGATAGAAAAATAGAGAATGAGAGAGAAGATCCTCGCTAGCAGCAAGTAGAGAGATCTTAACGTCATTTCTAAATGGCTGGAAGAGCTTCCGCGTAAATCTGCGAGGTGACCGTTTATTCGGATCTTCAAGAGAAGAGGCGAAAGAAGAAATGATCGGAAGCCTAGAAGCGTGGACGAAAAAACGTCAGTAGAGCGAGAAGGAGGATGCACTGTGGAATGAGAGATATAAAATAACGAATCGCGGATCGAAAAAATAAACGAGTGAGAAATCTTGAATGAGGAAGATAAGTGAACGATGGGAATGAGGAGGGTCATAGCCAGCAGGCATGCGACCGTGTTCGACTTCCTTTATCGTGCCCATGGACTTTTCAGCAAACTGGGGGCAGCCCGTAGTACCAGAGCGAAAACTATGTGATGATCGGGGTAGCAAAAAAGAGCCGGAAATAGAGACGCTTGAAAATAGACGACCCTCTTGCATCTCCTTCTGGAACAGTCAAGACTCATCGTAGAATCGAACTTCTTGTTGAAACTGTCCGAAGTGCGCGTTGAAAACCTTGACGGACGTTTACCGCGGCCTTGAAGCGAAACTTCGATTTTTTTTGAGGCAGTAATCTTCTACCTAAAAAATTTGTTGGGGACGATTTCTTTGCTGGAAAATGAGATACATGGTTTCTTGGAGTCAAAGTCGCGAATGTTAAATAATTTTAGCTTTGCAAATTTGCCATAGCAAATTGCCGTACCGGCAAAACCTTTCCGAATGAAAAGCATATTAGTATACACCTCAGCAAAATTTTAAAAAGCTATGCCCCAACATTTATACCAGCCATCGTCATAAACGTTGAAAACACCTGACTGCAATTTCGATCCAATAGAAACTCAGAAAAATCTCTCGATTTTTCTTGGTAATGAGACGTGTATTGGCGCGTTAAACGATGATACGTAGTAATACTCATAGCAGTTTCCCTAGTATTCAAACACCGAGTTAATAATTGGATCAAGCCTAAATATCCGCTGAACGTATCGGGATCAACTCATGCATTGAAGAACACGGTTATTACCCAACAGGATTTGTACCCGGAGTATCGCGAAGATTCAACGATAGTCGGTTGGGTGACCAAGCGCCGCGATGTCGTCAGCGCAAATTCGATCGACCGTCTCCGCTAGTGGAGTACTCTCTGGCACGTTGAGGGCCAACATTGCGGAACATCAGGAAGTTCTACGGTGAGAAAGCTTCCGGTTATCCGACTATGTCCTCACCACCCACATTATATATACACATATTAATATTCCGACTTGAAACGCTGCAGTTTGCCCGGACGCACTAATACGCCGTTTACCATTCATACGGCTGAGCTAATAGCTGAAGTCGAGGAGTTAATAATATAGACACACGTTTCTCGCAGTTGAGTTAACATGGCCTGCTGGTCCGGTGACCGTTGTCCACCACCGCGGCAACCACCCGTACACCAAGGACAACTTCGTTCTTGATGACGAACTGGTGGGTCTGTTTGAGTGCTGGATGAAAATGTGTAAAAAAGTGAAGAGAAAACGGTATAGATCGATACATACAGATTCATAAATGGTCTAGGAACAACTTCGGCTCAAAATCCTCAAAGATTTACACCAAAAATGAAGGATACGGAATAGAAACAGGTTACGGAATAACTCGAAATGAATACAGTAAACGGTGTGTGCTGCGCAATAAAATAGAATACCATTTTTTTTAATGATACCAAATTTTCAAAAAGGAAAAGAATTAAAATTGTATACATACAAAAAGAAGAAGCGACGATAGGTTTAAAAGAGACGTATAAGTGAAGAGGGTAAAATGTGGATAGCTTGGTATTTATTGCTACTGTAGGAACTATTTTTCGTTGGCATGCAATTATAAAACATTGCCATTACAAATGCCGAGTAGAAATGGTTTCTATCGTAATTTGAAGTACATACAAAAATGCCATTTTCTATATAATAAAAAAATTGAATAAAAACAATGATAATAAAAAAATTCAAATAAACATTTAAATTGAGTATCATTTTGAGAAATGATAAGAAATCGAACGAAACGAATAAAAAAGGAAGATGAAGAGATTTAGAGCGAGATCGTCGACGGCGCCAACAGGTTCACTTCGCGTGTCCACACAATGAATCGCGAACGCGGGGGCCTTGTAGCCGCCCGACAAAAAGCCGTCAGACTGGTAAAGAGCACCGAGCAAACTCGACGAGAAAGTACTAGCTGGCGAGAGAGAGAGAGAGAGAGAGAGAGAGCGAGAGAGAAGGAAGAAGAATAAGAGGGAGGAATGATGAGAAGGAATGGAGGAGATAGTTTCACAGGCAACCATCTTGACAATCTGTATGGATCTTCATCAACGATAGTTTACGCATTATCCAGTTCAAGGCTCTTCTAAACATCTTGACACTTGTTACCTTACGTTTTCAATGTTGCAAAGGCTTTTTTTTTTATCAGAGCGGTGTTCTGCTGTGGTTAAATTCGCCCCCGTGAAATGTAACCTCAGATATTTTTGGGAGCATAGTCACTTTCGGAAAATATTCCTGTGAGAATACAGGACTCTAGGTTAATCGATATGAACGTTGGAATTTTGGAAACTGGGAAATTCAAAACATGTCGCCGAAAGGCACGACATATTTTGTTTCGTTTTTTACATCGTCTCGTGGAAGAATAGGACATTTCCTGGGGATTATAAGGATCGAGGACTTTTTTTAAAAAAGGCTCGATCCTTTTAAAAGGCTTTGAGTTGAGTTATTACTGGATGATACGTCAAGCAAAAAGATAGTTCAAAGTGGTAGAATCCTGGATGTACAAGTCTAGATCATGTCGTATACGTTTAGTCTTAAATATAGCTCATCTAATAATGAATTAACACTTAATGTTGTCCATTTTCCATTTTCAATGATAATTTAAGTAAAATTCGACGATTTTGCCGTGTGGTGGACTGAGGTTTTATCAGTTACTCTAATTAATCGTGTGATCCTAAATCTTGACTATACATTATTTTCACAATTTGCGTTTATTCAGTTCAATTTATTTCGCAACCGTTACCATTTGCCAGAAACTGCATTTTCATTAACGATCGTGGCAAATCCATATGTTTATTTAATTAAACATTCTAAAATAATTAATGTATTATTAACCCATCATTATTATTCATTATTCCATCCTATAATTCACGAAAGTTTCAAGAATTCGAAGTTCTCGAATTCGAAAGAAAGTGTAAAGAGCGTTAATTTTCCACTTTCGACAACAAAAGTGGACGGTCGGAGCAATCAATGCTTCAATACGATGAACACGATTAAGACATGTTGACCATGTTGGTGAAAATAGACTACACTTTCCTCGATGCATCTTTGCAAGATGTTCCTTCTCTCCCATGCGTTTCCAAAACTTTCGAACAATGACAAGAGTTTGTGTGGCAGAAGGGGGTGGGCCCTCTTTCCTCTGTGGTCCGACAGTTGTCGAGGGCGCGTTTTGTGCGAGGCTTCTATCAGACATCTCGAGCGTTAAGCAGCTTTGGCCCGGGTCGATATTTGGATGGGGGATCGCTCTACATCCCCTCCCCCACATCTTCTCCATCCTCAGCGATTTTCCCAGCAACTAGTCTCCAGGACGCAGCTTCACTGACCTTCCGATGGTGAGGTGACTGAAGCCGATTATTCGGGCCTTTACACGTATAGGTGTTGTCGCAGCGAGATCCTTGTCGTTCCTAGAGAGGCGAGTGCGGTTATACATTATATACGCGATGTCCGAACGATCGATCTTTGATCGCGTCGTACCCTCGATCCGGCGCGCGCTCGCGCGCGCAAGCCCTCAGCCACAATCGCCTCGATGTCACGACCTTAGCCGCGGTATTATTACCGTCATAAATCATCCCCGTTGAATTGCATTGTGGACTCGCGTGATGAGAGCATTACCGATCGGTCGAAGACCACGTCGAATAATCCACGCGGCGGGTTGAATCCTGCGGTATATCTTGGACGCGCGCGCGCGCACGAATCGGTATACTTGCGGTGAAAGTCAGCGAAATAACGTGAGCCGTTCTCTGGAGGCTACTCGCGGGAAGAACACACGAGGATGTATCCTCGTTTCCTCGCTGGGCCTCTTCGCACTCGGCTGTATATATATATATATATATATATTCATATCTTATTTTCTTACTTTGAAGTGAATAGTGTTCTTTTTAAAAATGTGTACTTTGGCGAGACCACGAGCCGAAGTTGAACCCCGAGTTTTTCTTATTTTTGGTAATTATTTAATTTATCTGTATCACTAATTATATCGGTTATCACTTATTTGTATGTGTTAATATTGCTAATAATTTATGAATAGCTTAGCTTACAATGTAACTTGTTCGTACTAAGTTATTAACACATTAGTATTTATAAAGAGTTAATAAGAAAATGTAATAATGAATAACTATTATTCAGTTAAATCGAAGGCCTCGGTGTCTTTCCAGAATGAAGTACATAAGATCCGTTCGAGCGTCTTTTCTCGATCTTTTTTTGAAACACTTTCCAGATTCCCCTTTCTCTTGGGCGATAATTTGTTTTAACACTGAAATACTCTGATCTGAATTTAAAGCCAATAGACTGGGTTCTTATTTCAATGGTTCTCATTTCAAAAACGATCGGAACACGTTAGTATTTATTTATTTCAACAAACAGTCTGCATTCGAAGATTTTTTCGGATTTAACTTTCTATTGGACGCATTTAATGAAAACGTACATCCTCTATTTTAATGCTTCTGAATTTCGCAACGTTGCCACGCAACGAAAATTAATTAATTTATTTCGTCGAGTGATAAACAGCTGAAACGGTATCTATTTCAACACCTTAAAAGGACCTTACTCGTTTAAGGCTAAGCTTTAAGGCTTTGATTTTCCGACGTAAGAACCTTCTAAAGAAGTAAGCCACGTAAAAAAAATTGATTTTCGTGGCTATTTTAGCCCTTTAAGAGAGGCATGTTGTAAACTTATACGATTTGAGGTTGGGTTTGTTTGTTTAGTAAAAATCGAGTGATTTTTCAAAAAATTCACGCACCAGTTTATCAAAAATTTCCGCGAACTTAAAAACCCCATAACTTTCTATGGAAAGGTGCAATTCAGCTTTCCCCGATCGAATATCAACATTTATAACCTAATTAATGACAAAATGACAAAGAATACATTTTGCACGTATTTTTTCGGTAAAGTTACTAATGTACATAATTACCTAAACCTCCTCCAAGAGACATTCTATCTATGCGTGAAAACTTGAATGAAATTCGATCAGCGTTTTTGTGAAATTAGCGCTTTTCAAGAAACGGACGAAACTGGCTGACTTATATAATACTATTTAGTTTTATATAATACTATTTAGTGATGATGCGAATGAAAAAAGAATAATCCAATTGTTTTTTTATAACCCGACGTGACACTTCAAGATGCTATAATCTAACTCGATTCTCGGGTGCTTCGTGTAAACGTTGATTCTTTTGGTTCTGTCGGGTATCTCGCGTTCATCCGGCAGAACGCAGATCCCGCCCAACTTCCATTGTTCCCGCTCGACCTCGATCGCGCCAAAGAATCTCCGACGATATTACGCGCGTACACATCGCCCCTGCTGAAATCAGGATCTTCCAGCGACTCTGCTGCATCGTTCTCGAATCCGAGATTACATCTACGTCGATGCCGCGATCGAATCGAAAAACAATAAAGGGCCGTGTTCCTTTCCGGTTTATTTTTGGCCGAGGGCGATTGACCGTGGAATCAGAAATCGACGATCACTGAACACCGAAAATCGTGCATGATTGATCAACTCTTCGCAATGAGTATGCGTTCCTTATATGTCTGTTAGGAATATTAAGGTATTACTAGATGGGTATTTAAAAACGACCAACTTTTCGATATATTTAAGGAATTATAGTTCTTGATTTTTGTAAAAAAACCTAAATAATGAATGTATTATTATTTTCAATAATACATTAATTATTTTAGAATTTTTCGATTAATAATTTATTAGTTAGAAACAAAGTCATAATATGTGTATAACTACTAAATTTAAAACAATAACAGTTGCAAAACAAATGGAACTACATTATCGGAAAAGTCAATAAATATTGAGTTTTTTTTGGCAATTATTCACAGCAATAAGATTATCGGAAAGTATTTATAAAATTTAAATTTTCGAATTTTTGTATCGGGCATTTTGATCAGATGTACAGCCACTGACGAAACTTCAGTCAAACATAGGCCAATGTCGCCGAATTTGACTAAAATTATCATCGAAAGTGGGGATTTAATATGTCTAAGTGTTAGTTCATTATTAGATCAGCTATTCGTAAGGCTGAACCTATACAACGTAATCTAGACTTGTAAAGCCACGATTGGCCCATTTCTTACTAACTCGGATAATTAAAGAAACGTGTGTCTATTTATTTTAATTGATCATTGAATAAAATGATATTAACATTCCTATAGTTACGATACAACGGAAGTTATTATTTTATCCATCAGATATATTTAGTGAGCCCCGAAAAATGAACAATTAATAAAAAGATTGTTTTCACTGCCTTATAATAAATCGGTAATAAATAATTTAACGTAATGATGGAATTCAAAAAGTATTTAAATAAATAATATACATAAAAGAGAATGAATAAATACAATTATTAAATAACTGAACTAAAAATATTTTAACAAATTAATGAATTAACACATTTAATTTAATAATAGTACAAGAATTAAGTTTCAACGATGTAAACTTCGTTATTGGAAAAATGTCTGGCAACTAGTTCAGCCCGTATACACGTGGAGCTATATATATATATATATATATATATATATATATAAAACACATATGGTCGAGTCTCCGAATTACCGGCTTACGACCACTTTCCGAATACATCGATGTCCTTCGTGCGATAGGGGTGCAAAGATATTTGGCTTTTTTTCGGAGGCTCTACGGCTATTTTGAGTATGTGTGAAAGTTCGCCCGTGCCATACCACTCTATACTGGACACGCGTCATCCTCTTTATGAGAATTCCATCAGGAATAGTTGCCCCCAGAACGCAAACGTCCCAATGAAAGAGAGGAGGAGAAAGGACGAAGAGAGAGGTGGAAAAAAGGAGGGAAAGGGAGAGGAATGCGAAAAGTGTGGAACCGGCAAACCCTCATATCGTTTCTATATTCCGCGGGGTAACAGCGGGTTCACTCGAGCGTCCCGGGACCGGCGACCTCGACGTTTCTCTGGGATATACTATACGATATTCCTTCACTCTTTGTACGACGCGAGGGGGTCATTGAACGACCGGATTAGCTGAACCGAGGTGACCGAGCCGTAAGTACTCGCTCTCGTTCCCCCCACCCCCTCGCGCCGTTTCCTTTTTCCCATCAACCCTCACGGGAGTATCCGAAATATAGAGAAACTCGATCGTACCTTCATTCTGACGTGGATAAAAATATCTTTGGATATTCGAACGGGTTCCCCTTTGATTTCTCGTTCACCTAGGAGGTACTCCACTTTCGGGTACAACGCAGCTGTTCGATCAATAATTATTACGGTGATCTCGATAAATGAACCAATATCGCCGTTTCAGAACCAATGAAAATCTGAGCATCTGAAGGGAGACGCCCAATCAATAGAGTAGATGCGAATTTGCACGCAGAAACGGGGATATTTTGATCCTATAACTTCGTTAACGGACTGAGTGTCGAATCGGGAATTCTCTGAAGGGCATTTTTTTCGAATTTTTTTGTGAACTTCGTTTCCAGGCACTTCTGAATGGATCGTCCCCCGAAAAGTTAGTCGATAATGGTGAAGTCACGGATTTACAAATCTAGTTCGGGTCGCACGTGTTTACCATTGAAGCACCTGATTTCATAATAAATTGTCACTTTGAAATGTTCATTTTTCACTTTCAATAGTAATTGTCGTAAAATTCGACTAATTGGCATGTACTTGACTGAGGTTTTGTCACGGATTGTACCTCATGTTCCAACCGTCCAACAAAAATAATCATCAATTTTTTAATCTTCAAATATGCAATGATTGCTTATCAAAGTTGTATTTAATAAAAAACAAGTTTATATATAAAATTATGTCTAATAATAATTATATATAGTTTTTATTTGATTATTCAACGTTCATAATAATTTACAGATAAAATATATTCATATTATTATTAATTATTCTATATATTGTTCATTAGATTTTTTAATATAAAAATAGTTGTGCAATAATATCATCATCATCTAATGTAATTTATAATAATATATTATATTAATGCAGATTATTGTATATATAATATTACATAATGACGACATATTATAGTTGATTGCAATGTGAATATGTCCCTATTTGCATTTTCGAATGGATTCTTATGGAACAATGGTCAGGGCCGTTCTACGTAGGTTCTCTCGAATCTCGTAATTACACGGACATATAAACGAAAAGCGTACCGCGTTTTAGAGATTTCGAGGAATCAAATAGTATTGGAAAAAAATAATTAACGAACATTTCAATGAGAATTCTGTGTTTACCGGCAGTGATTACTCTGCGCACAGAGGATCCACTTTGATCCGAGATAGCCACGCTACAAATGCACCTCCACTGATTTATTAACCATGCTAAATCGGAATGTGAGTACCGCAACTCGGGAGCACAGCGATATCCGGGAAACTCATCTCATAATAAATCAACTGAAATAAATCAACAATTCATTGCTGATTGTGAAATAAAGTTACATTTTTAAAATTATATCGATATTGCAATTTTTCTCGTACTTAATTATTCTAAGGAAACATTCAGCCTCGATTTATTATACGACAGATGAAACGACATGCCTTAAGGGCGTACATACGTCCAGAATTTTCAAAACATCGATATTTTTACAGATTCGTATTCTTTATAGTTTTAGGCGTATTTCTATGGAAGTTTATTGTAAACATTCCCTATATATTAAAAGTTATTATAGAAAACGTAACTGCCCAATGAAAATCCCTGACTTGCGCCTTAAAACTTTAAACGCGTTTTTCTCAAAACTACATTGTCAAACACGGTCTGGATGATAACTTATACGATTTAACTCATAACTCAATGGTATCCGACTCGACAGACTAACTACAACTTTATATTACATGAATTTTTTCACCTTTTGCAAATCGATCAATGTTTGAAAAAGAAATAATGCAGACCGTGAAGCAACTTTTTTTCCAGTGCTTTGGGAAACGTGATTTTTCATGTTGTAATTTAAAAAAATATGAAATCAATATTCTTACAAAATTTAAACACTTATATATAATGTGTAAACATTATTTTTATTAATTCATGTTCCTATCTCTTCTGAAAACAGCATTTCTTTTAGCTCGTTTTAATAGTATATCGAAGTTTTGTACTGAAACTGACAAAATGAGTTTAGGGGTTTCGTGTAATGAACAGTTTCCACTATATTTTTACTTCTCTTGAAGTAAAAATATTTCATTTACTTGTTATTTCTTTATTACGAAATAACAAGAACTAAAAAAATAAAATTACTTGAAAATATAATGATGTTGCGTAATACGGGGAATAAAAAATGCATGATAATCAATTTAATAATAAATTTAATTAATATAAAAATTATGAAGCTCATTCTAATTAATTATATATAATTCATTAAAATGAATAATTGTATGAAACCGATTTTGTATAATAATGAAAATAAGAAAGTAACCAAAAATTGCATCGATCAATTCCTTCAGCTACGTAAAATCTGAAACACACGAATATTGCAGATTGCTTGCGAATCGTTGAACAAAAATTGTAAAACAAGTTCGCGTGATTTTCTTAGCTTAAATTTGCCAGACATTTTAAAAATTGAAAAAAAGGATATCACTTTCGTGTCATGCGATTCACGAAAATATCAACGTCATAATATTTTATTTCTCTATGAAGATTCGATCGTTGTAGATCGATCTGTCAAAGCGAAGGTTCCGTTGCGTCTTCATTTCTCTTTGACGACTTATCATCTTTGGAGAGTCCCCTCCCAATATTAGAATTTTCTTCGTCGCACCACGGTATGTCGTAAAATGTGAAATCAGCAGTACCTGGGAGAACTTACCGTAGAAAAAAAAAAGAAAGACGAATCCTTGGCGCAGTGCGCCTGAAATGGAGGACCAGGATGGCGGGATCGCGACCCCACAAAGAACATACGACTCTCGCGGGCCAAAGCTAATTCCAGTACAGTACCACACCATGGGTAGGCTCTTGTGCTCGTTGGCAATTCGCCTGGATGAGAGTATTCGAAAAGGAGAGCGAGAGAGCGAGAAATCGCATCAAGGATCGTGTGTGTCCTCTTCTTGTCGCATATAGAGCCCTACTTTTTTTTCTCCACGTATTTAATAACCGTAAGCTCGAGTGGCGAGACAGCTGGCTCTTTAAATGACCGAGCAGGGGGGAGGGATTAATGGAGGAGCGAGAATGAAAAAGTAAGCTGAGAAGTTTCGTTGAACGAACGATTCAACGATCGGTATTCGAGATGACGTTCCCCTGAGTTTTAAACGGATCCGAGCGTTGTAATGGGTGGACTAAATATTTGGATCGTAACAGCGATTGTAATTCTAAACTGTATCGTGTTAGATGAACCGTCGAAGGCACGCACGTACCAAGAATCGAGAAAACAAAAATAAAAAAGGCCCTAGAATTTTTCAGCATGGAATCGGCTCGTTGACAAAAGAATGAAAAGTACTTGTACAAAGAAAAAACATTTTCGTTTTATGGAGCAATCGGGCGTTGTAACTTTCGAAAGTGTGAAGGCTCTTGGATAACGAAAACGCGAAAGTCGCTAATTATTTCTAGAAAGAGATTACCATTTTTTTTTGAGCAATTGAAGGGTTTACAAAAAAAAACGATATTTTTTAATTTATAAGAATAAAAGATATAAAAAAAAAAATTCCATCGCTAGACAGATGGAGATTTGGGGGTTTTTTTTTCAACGAACGCTTATCAATAACTGGAATACAATTCAGCTTTCAAAATAAATGTGCAACTTAGACAGGTTCGTATAGGTGTCAGCTATACAACAAAAAAAGTATGAATTTTCCTTGCACCAATAATTTTTTTCCCTCCTGCAATAAGATTAAACTCAGATTTCCGGTACTCTTCGTTGGAAACGTGACAAGGCTCCTCACGAGAGCAAAGTAACTCGTCGACCTCCTCGAAATGCATTCACGGGACAATTTCGACAAACAACGGTTATTAATCAAGGCTCGCGCGCGTCACACATTTCCGCTTAATCTCTGGTCGAAATTTCAAACAAATTGTCGTGGAGTTTCGAGCTCTTAGTGGGGACGAGGCGACCTCAGATAGGGGTCTTGCTTTACAAATGGGACAGGGTGATATAAGAAATTGTCGGCGTTAGTTAAGGGGGTTGTCAGCGTATCTCTCTCGCTTTGGGCAATCCAATCGTCGCAGCAGTCGCTGTCTTCGCGTATCGCTGCTTTTACTCACAGCTGAAGGTACGTTTTCAGGTATTTCTCTGGTTCCCTTCGATTCATCGCGCCGCCTATGGGAAGCTCGGAAAGATTCTGCCAGGAGTAATCTCGCACGTTTTCGGCAGCGCTATTCGACGCTCGAATTAAGCGGTCTTAAACGGTCCTTTGATATTCACCGTCTACACGCCACGAAATATTGTACTCTCTTTCTCCTTGCGCATGCGCGTTTCTTATTTTGCATCTGGTGCTTGTCGACCCGATCGTTTTTCAACTCCTCGATATATTCGAGCGATATCCGAGGGTTGAAACGAGCTGGAAACTATTTCTCTCTTCCTCCCTCTCTATCTGGCCTCGTAATAAAAATGTCGGTTGTAACTTCAAGGATTCCGGCTCAGCTTACCGACTCGAGTACACGTGAGACTCGCTTTTGAATACCCGAGTACGGACCACTGATTGCTATACGACTGGAGCTACATTACTGATTTGTCAAAATGTAACAATTAACGTTTTCAAAAACGATCCAATTTTTATTGACTTGTGATGAGAAAACATTGATTTGTTTTTTTTTATCTCTTGGGTTTGTTTACTGAACATACTTGCATGGAAGATTTTTCTATACTTGATATATATTTATCCGTGTTTGACTACGATTGATGGAAGAATGGTGTGGAAAATTATTTTTGAAGGGCGAGTCCTTGTACTTAGGTTTCTTCGCACGCACACTTGGGGGGTAAGATTCTGGTTCCTCCGTTCCAATCGGGCTGAGGACTTTTTTTAGGACTTTTGTTTGAATGTTCGCAGATAACCTCCAAAAAGAATTTCTTGTCACGTGCAACAGTTTTCAGGGTATTTAACTTTACGTCTGTCAAATTAGCATCTCAGTTGTCAGCATCTCACGAAGAAACGGCGTATACAGTGAAATCCGGTATAGTTATACATTTTTAATAAATTTTAACAATGTTTCCGGCGATTTTACTACCGAACCCGTATTTCGGAAACAAGTGATGATAACTTCACAAAACAGAGCATATGCATCCTAAGCCTAGCCTGTGTATAGTTCGAGCGATTGAAAGTAACTTGAATCGGTAACAAATGCGTTAGCCAAAATATCCATACGAAAGCGGAATGTTGGGATAAATTCGCTGGTTCTGACTAGTATTAAGGTTTCAATCGAACTGAGATATTGGACGGATCTTTTTTTTTTATATGGTAAGAGAACACTCAAAAGGGTTTTTGGAGACAAGCATTACTTTTCGAAATATCCATTTGGAATCGTTTGTCACTCAGTGATCTCTCTCACTATTATTTCATATTAAATTTCTTCACTACCCTTCCGCGCCTGATTTCTTTACTCAAAAATTAAATTTCGCTTTGCATGAATAAGTATCTACACAAAAACACGGGAATGGAAACATATAAAAACTTCAATGAAGCGAATTTGAAAAAGCCTGAAATTTTGTCGTCTGTTCAAATTATTCAACAGCTTAAGCAACTTTGTCCATTGTTTTATTTCCCTAATAGAAAACATCAGCTCCGACCAAATTTATAAGGCGCAGTAATTTGACGTTTATTATGGGCACGTTTAGTGCGATTCTATTGTAGCGAAAGCCCAGGTGTTCCTCGTCGAATGTGGTCCATCGACGTATTTCTCCCCTCCTCGACGATGAAGGGCACGATCCAACGGATCCCCATAGTACTACTTCCCGATTACATTCTACCAAACAACGACCCCGATGCTTCCGGTCTGTCGAGTTTCGTTGGTCACGTAAATATCACGATTCGTGTAACGGATCGAGGCATAAGATTTATGACGATTCATCTCGCCCCCGCGATCTATCCATTGGTAGATTATGTATACGTATGTCGTATACGAAGCAAGTTTATATATGTATTCTCCCAGCATGAGCTGGTTTGGCAAATTACGGTCAGAACATCGATTATTAGGTACCAAAGTTTCGTTTCCCATTCGACCTCGTATGGCACTGGTGTAGCCATAAGCTCGTGACCCGTACTGGCATTGTTGATTCGATCTCGTATTGCTGTATATCTCTCCAAACCTATCCGTACCATTTTATCGATGAATATGGACAGGCCTGTGTTGGGGAGCTCCCTTGATGGATAAATGCCTGAGCCAATCGTAGCCTTCGTAGATTTTCCAGTCGATAAATCTATATCCCACCCTATACACGACGTGGGGACATATGTTATTTTTTAATCCGAAACTTTTGATGTTTCAGTGTCATCGGGGATGAAGCTAGGTTGGTATCTCGCAAAATTTGGAGTATTTTCATTGTCAATGTGCCAAGTATGTGGAGACACCTTGGAAGGCGGTGGACAGGGTGGAATTGGGAAATTCGTACGGTTGAAGCTTTCATACGCCAAGTTTTCAATGCGGGGTATCGGATTTTTCATGGCACGGAAATGATCACTGCTGGTTACTGGCTGGTGAATCTTCTGATCGTAGTCTCGTCAAATTGGTGCAAGAACGATAGGAAGAACGAGGGATAAGATGGGAAATTAATTTTAATTCTTTCCTTTTCCCTTATCAACATTTATTAATCTTTCAATTTTTAAAACATAAATCAGCGCGGTTTTTATAACAACATCAAATTTGTATTTGCTAACACAAAATATCCGGTTATACGAATTACACAAATTTGTAGATCAACATTGAAAAAAATATCATTAATGAAACTTTTATTTTCTATACAAAAATGATTTTATTGTCAATATCAGTATAATAATCATAGCAGCACAATCTACACTTTACTCGAATAGTCTGTATACCCCCTTTTTATTGGTTTTTTAAAACGCTTTCCAATCATCTATTATCAATATTTATAAATGAGATTAAATTACAGGATTCCGCCTAAAAGAAAGGAAGTACAAATTTTATGATTTCAAAATTCGCGTGGGGAAAAAGAAAAGGGGAAGATGATTATCAGAGCGATATAAATTCTAATATTTGGTTAGTTTTTATGTTCCGGAACATTTTGATGCAAACGATATTCCCAATACTTGCGACGAATTTTTTGAAATTTTGAAATATTTTGCCATGAATTCCCACGGTAACGTGAGAAACGTACTATGGCGAGATTCTACGGCAATTAACGGTGTTAATCATCGAGCGATTATTAATCTCTCCGGCTCGTCGGGAGCTCGAGCCGTCGAATAGCATTTCTCCGATAATCCTCGACGGGCTAACGATGGACTCTCCGGCGTCGTTTGCTCTTGCTAATCGGTGCTTCGTCGGATACACCGAGAAATTCCCACTTGTATATGCTTTGACGAATAATTAGATGCTACCCCAAATGAGAACAGGGACTAGAACAAATCTCCAATTACTGTCATAACGCATATCAGTAATCCCTTCCGCCCTTCTATACAAATAAGAATTCCTTTTTTATTTCAGCTATTCAATTATTCTCGTACGTAATTTTTCTTCGAAAACTCTTTAAAGCCCTCGAAAATTCGATGCATTGACTTACGCATTTCTATTTTTTTCGATCAATATTCAGAAATTGGTAATGTTCGAAAAATTTTAATTGTCTTTGGACAATTATTTGATTTATTTGACTTTATAAATAAATGTAAACGACAAAACTATTGATTTATTTTTCATTCAAAGACTTTCGGGGAAGTTGGAAATTATGTAAAGAAAGTAATTGAATTCTTCTAGAAATTTTATGTTTCAAAACGGTGTGCATAATTTCTGGTCGATGATTACAACGAAACAAATTGAAATCGATCGAAGTGTATTTTGGGCACAACTATTTCCCCTCCGTATCCGTACGGATACTTCTCCCACTATCATTATCCTTACTTTATTTCAATGATTATTATATATTATTTTATCTTTCCATCATCATTATCGATAGCACTTATAATTAATAACTATAAAACTGTTGTTATTAATAAAATTAATAATCCATCACCATACCATTAATAATATAAATACTCAATACTGATAACATTATTATTCATTGTAATTCGTCAATAATAACAATTATTGTCATTGTTATCACTTATTTATTATTGTTCTATGTAATTTTTTACTATCCATTTCTCACGTACTAAAGCATATAAAAGTCAATTATCAATCGATTGATCTCGGTCTGTCTCTCACTCTGTTTCTTCCTGTTTAAAAACAGAAGGCATCGATTCGCGAACCAACGAGCGAACATAACGGTGATTCGCGCCAAGCGTATCCTGCGGAAACACCGAGTGCTTATCAACCTGCGGTTCGGAAAGATTGCAATGTTTACTTTAACCTGTTTTCCGCGCTCGTTCATCCGCCGATCGTTATCTTTTTTTTAAATACGTTTTTTTTTGTACTCTTCATTCTTCTGCCGATATCCGCGGCTGATTTTCAGTTAGCGCATTACGGACCATAGCCAATACCTACTCGATAGTTCTTCCCCTCTTTCTCGTTTCCCCCCGATCATTGCGCGGACTACGTCTCTCTAATTTCCATCTTTTCACTGGTGGACGTGTGGAGCCCCGATGTACGTGTGCAGGTATGGATACACGCGTGGACTTTGGCCTAAGTCCATATACGTATTCCCATGCACGTAAATCGTAGTATCGCCAATCACGACGCGGGTAACCGCAAAGCAAATAGTACTTTTCTCAATTGGCGTTACATGTTGATCGCGAAACGTCCGTGTGGCGGATATACGTGTATCGCAGGGTTGATGGTGTATTTGTACGTTCGTATAATTCCAAAGGCTGTTGATACAGATGAGTACACGGGGAGAAAACCGCCATAAGGCTTTTATGGAAATTCCTCAACGTCCATATGTCCTCATACCGCGTATAAATGTACACGCGTCGTGTTTGCACATTGATGCAATGATGACAATTTTCCCGCGTGTACACTGAGTATGGGCGATGACACGGTGCTTATATGTCGTCATAAATGCAAAGTACGTTTTCATTGGATTTGCATACGTGGATTATTGCCTGCGCGATTTTTGGTATCATCATTAGGTTTTCCCGAATTATAGGGTAAATGGTACGTCCGTAGAAATTATCTGTAAAAAAAATGGCATCTCCTTAGAAATAAGTCGTCTCAAGAAATAGTACGGTCCTAAAATGGTACATCCTGAAAGACGGTACGTTTATGGAATTGTAAATTCGTAGAAAAGGGAACAATCCAATCATCCTTCTGTAAACAAATAGTGCATTTCCAACAATCGCCGATCTTTAGAAATGTTTCTTCACTAAAATAGTACGTCCCGAAAGTTGATACGTTCCTATAATAGTAGATCTTTCAAATAGAACATACATAGATACATGGGCAATCCAATGGTATATCCGGAAAATATGTACAATCCCTGAAATAGTACATATCTAAAGCTATTCAAACAGTAGTAACAATATAAATAGTACAACCTTAGATATGGTATGGCCCTAGAAATGTAAGGATTCTAATAGCATGTCAGTGAAAAAATAATAAATCCCTAGACGTGGTGTATTCCAGTTAGGTCGTTTATTGAAAAATGCTAAATCCCTAATCATGGTATATTGTTAGGAATCAGGACACCCCAATGTACGTTTGTAAAAACATTGAAGGCGCCATCCCTCTAAATTGTACTTCCCCAGAAACGCGGATCCTCCAGATCCCTTTTCTTTCCCATATTTCGTCGAATTAGTGAATCGCCGTGTCTCGATAAATGTGAAGATATGTTCGAAACTTTATACGAAGTAATTTGTATTGCCTTATTTTGAAAATTGAATCAAAATAGCTATAGTGGGCGTAGGGGTCATTCTTTTAACTTTTTCGCCTCCCTCCAAATGAAAGACTATTATGGGATTGTCAGGTACGTTCAGAATCAAATCAGATGGTCGACTATTTTTGGATTCTCTCTCTTGTGCAGCTGGAACAGTAGATGAGGTTTTTTTCCATTGTAACGGTCCTGAAAATTAGCATATTGGCGATACAACCTGTTCAGTGACATCGCGTGACGTTTCTTTTTTCCTCCCAGCGTTTTCAGGTACGACGATGTACGTTCCTCTTTGCAAATAAATTCCAATTGCAGCATACGAGCATTTTCTGGTGTACGAAAAAAAAGAAAAAAAAATGGTGGGGGAAATTTAACACGTTGCGTCGTTTGAGCTTTCAAATTGTACGATCCGCGCCGATTTCTGGGAATTGGCGGAAACGAACGATTCATTCTGACAAAAAAAAAAAAGAATCGAGCGGAGCGAGCGAGAAGTGAAATCGACTATACAGACGTGATTGGGATCACGATAGTGGCTGGCAGACATACGAGACGACACCCGGAAAGTCCGACTAACAAACCCGCGCTTTAACTTCATCCTCCAGTACACGTTCCCGAATTCGCTTATAAATATATTCGATGTGTGCGTCCCAGCGTTCCTGAATGTCGAAAACCCACCTGATATACGCCCAACCCTCGCAACCATTCTCGGCTGTTTAATTAATGTAACCGATACGCGTATGTGCGCCCCAAGTTCTCGAAACTGTTCCTCCGCAAGATCATCTTGTAAGTGCGCGAAGATGGCGACGTCCAGACGCTGGGAAACACGTTCGACAATCCAAATTGTGTGCGTCGTCGAGCACACGCACGTAACTCGTTCGATCTGTGATACTCGATTCGATTGCTGGCGCTGAAAATGCTAAAATATGTAGAAAAACACGGCCGAGCAGCGGTCCCGCGAGTAGGTAGTTAATTTCAGTGATTTCAGGCACGCCCACAATTGTTATAGCGGACTTAAGGGGTTAATGACACGTAGGCGATTGACCTAACGTCACCGATCTTCGAAGCAAGTTTTCTCGTAGATTTTCAAGTTTTTAGACAAACATATTCCAACTTTTTATTAGGTCGGTATCAGGATTTGTAGAATTTACAAATGCAGAGCTATTGATGATTATATTTCACACGAAAAATTATTAATTTTCAAACGCAATTTTCTCACGGATAGTTTAGTATTTTAGGCTCAATTTTGTTAAGAATTTTTATGAATGCGTTATTTCCGAAATCAATGATTACATCAGTATCAGATGTTAAATTTCTGGAGGAAGTAGCTGGGTTCAATATCCGTAAACATCATTTTGAATTTTTTAACACCACCGATTTTTGAATTGTAATATTTTTAAATGTAATTTCAGTAAAAAGAAGGGGATTCTTCAGGTGTTCGTTCGGAGTTTTCTCGGCAAATGTCATGTTTTTTACTTATTGCAAAATAGCGTATACGATTTCTCAAGCTTGAATATCGATTATTTAACGAGTCAGTTTCTTATAATCGTTGTACGGCAATTTTTCCATTAGAGCCGTCACGCGCGAATCTTCAAGTGCTCAGTTTCTGTTAAATAAGTAGACGGAAATGCGATTCGAAACTGCAAGCAGTGAAACGAGATGGCCGAACACAGAGTTTCATTTCTTGTAGTTCGCTAGCGAAAACGACGTAGACTTCGAAAAAAAAGAATAATATTTTTATTGCTCATTTGCTGATTTGTCGATTCTGCCCGTGGAGGACTTAAAACAAAAGGGCCACATTCTCCCAGCAGCCGACTTATTTTTTTGTATAACGAAAAATGAATGTCCGTAACAGGAGATATATCAAACAAATCTTCTAAGTGTTATCGCGATTGTTTAAAATTTGAAAAACCCCAAAAAGCCTTTTTTCAACCAACAAAAGGTGTTTTCTTTCTACTGGCCATTGTAACATAATTTGATACTTTTTCATCAAATGAACAATTCACTTGTCTACAAACATACAGCCTTCCCTTCATCTTAACTACTTTATCAATATTTAAAAAGAATCCCAACGACGCTTTTTCCCAATAATCCGAATCTGGCCTTAACTATCAATGCTGATAATGGAAAACTTTCCGGAACTTTTCTTCTCCACTGATTAAACTTATCCATTCGAACTCACTCCTGGGAATAATCAGGCGATCAATAAATATGTGTTATTTGTGTTTTTTAATTGTCCACAAATAAACTTGATACATTTAAGCAAGGGGGAGGGTATAAGGGTGTCTTCGATCGGTCGGTTGTGCCCGGGCGATGTGCGTGTGCGTAGTTTTATAAGCGCCAATAAACGTGAGGCATACGAGAAACGTCAGGTATAAATACTTGGCGATTTCACTCTTGGCCAGATATCACGAGTCCCAGGTTTCTTTCGTTCCTTCGTCATCCTGGACTAGGGCTGTTTGCGCGGTACGAAGGCAAACGAGAGCCCCCTTAACGTAGGAAAAGATCCTTCGTGCGTGCCGATCTCGTCGTCATTCCGGCACGCAGAGCTTCGCCGGAGTTTCTCTCGCCAATTTTATCCAACAACGTGTATTTAAGGCATTAGCCGTAATTCGTAGGGAAAAGAGACGCGATTTTCTCGGTCGTCGCCAGTCTAATCGTGGCCTGTCCATCATTCCTGGACGATGGCGAATCCCCTCTTTAAGATCAATACTTCTCGCGGGCTCTGATGGTATTCAACATTGGCCAGCTTCGAGATGGCAGAACTTCCTGGAGATTGTAAGGTTTTGCTGGGTCAACATTGAAAAATCAACGAGATTCCTGAGTATTTGATCAATTTTTGAATTATAAATATTTATTGATGAAACAATAATACGTGAATTATTTTAGAATGTTTCACTTAATTATTTAGTAGTTATAAATATATGAATTCAACACGGTCGCTTATGGGAAAACGACTTCTATAGATGTTAATAGTTGCAAAACCCAGTAGAACTAAATTGTCGGAAAATCTAAGAATATTACATAATCAAGATTCAGGATTATTCTTTGTATTTATATTCAATCATTCAAATGCAGTAATATTCAACTGAAATCAATTTCTATTCAATCATTTATATGCAATTGATATTCAAATAAATAGACTGCGTTATCAAGTTTCCCGGTAACTTTATAAAATAATGAAGATTCGAACTTCTACGGGACAATTTATGATAAAGTTGGCTATTTGTAAAGCTGAGAATCGACAACATAATCTAGATTTCTGACTCCTCGATTCCCCTATTTTGTGCTAACTTTTTGCATTTCTGTTTTTCCGAATGTATGACATTATTTGACAAGTCGAGAGATTTAAAAAGCTGACGAGTGATGAGTGACAACTTCGAAGGAACAAAACGATCATTTGGAGCGATTCTGAAAGCGTTCAACGGTGAAAAGCGCTTGCCTGACTTTCTCATGAGACGAATCGCTTGATGAAACGTGTCTGAACACACCGATCGGCTCGAAGCTTCCATGGGATTCATCCAATCCGATGTAAATTTGTTTAATTTCCCTAGACAAACTGCAGTCACGGTTGATTTAACCTCGACGCGGAAGATTGGGGGAAAAGAAGGGGAAGAGAGGTGGATGAAAGTATGGGCGTCATGATGGAACCTGAATGGATGTCCGTTGATCGACCAGTAATTTTCGGAAAGTTAACTGGCGAGGTAGCGTTGATTAATCCGCTTGTCGATACGGCCGTGAACGCTCGAACGCGAGCGGGCCATATTTGTTCGAGGACGACGAGACTCCATTCCCCTCTCGCTCGTATGCACGAGGTGTTGAACTTCCGGTGATGATCGTTGGATAGGCTTATTTGCTGATTCGTTCCCGATCCTCGCCGACAAATTGCCCCAAATACCAATGCGTCTCTCGCCTTTCGTGAAAAACTGGCAAAATCTGACGTGGACAAAAAAAAACGGCCTGCGTGTAGTCTCGAAACACTGGGGGTAATTGTATCCTCGAGTTGGCTAATCAACGACGCTTCAACGGGCACGATAATCGGCGAAGAGACTGACAAGAGAAAAAGAAGTTCGATAGCTGACGAATGTCATGTTGTATGCCATTTTGGCAAGAAACATTTTAAGATTGTTGCTAAAAACTATAGAAGTGAATAGATATTAATAAAAATCTTACCGGTTCATAAATAATTATCAGCATTTGTTATCACAAGTTAACATTGGTCAAGTCACAAAATGTATTGCCACAGGAATTTGATTCCTTTCCACACCCTTCATTAATCAACTAAAACATGAAGATGCAAATTAATCGATTTGAATTTTTGGAAAGCAACTTATTACACCGTTCAACACTTTCTACTTACTAAAACAAACGAGGAACGCATTAGAGACTGCTGAAATGTGGATTGGAAATGAAATAAATGTATAAGTGCATTTGGTACAGAAAAATCCAGGCGCTGAAAAGTTTCTTCCTCATCATGGGCTGAAACAGTGGTTGGTTTCTGACCCACCTGACACTGAATAGTGGATGGTTTCAAACCCACCTGACACTGAAAAGTGGACGGTTTCTAACCCAGATGACGTTGAAAAGTAAGTGGTTCTAAACTCGCCGAATTCTCTAAAATAGGTATGTTAACCTTACCAAAAAAAACGACAACTTATTCTGCAAATCGTTGTAAATATATAAATAATCATCGAATTTAAATAGCGCCAAATTGTTGAGACTAGAATAGTAAATAGTCCACAATAATCAGGTGACACTGATTTTCACAATATTTGCAGATATATGTGTACGTGCATCGGCAAGCATCCTCGTGTCCGTATAATTAACCTGAATTTGTCGTTTGAGAGTCGTGAGCGATGAGAGCCTCGTTGAAAGCAAGGCTACAGGGGGAGAGGAGTCGATGCTCCAAGCCAAGACCGGGAAAAAGGAATCTCTTGCGAACCCTCTGCTGATGTGAGCAGCGAGACCACCGAGTGGCTAAAGGGTGCTGAAGGTAATTTACATTTTTGAGCTCGCTAGGCGGACCCTCCCCACGGTAGCAGCTGGCACGCTGCTACGTTTCTACACGAGGACTATTTAACGTTGCTGTATAGATACAACACGTATATACTCTTCCACCGACACATGGATTAAAAAATGCTGCACTCGATCCTGATGGTCGTGCTTTTAACGATGGTGTGCGCATGTGACTATATATCGATGGAAGCAGTGGGAAACGTTTTCATAAATATATACGACCGTGAAATTATGATTTCCAAGACTTTTGTGTTGAGAATCCTTGTCGGTTTCACACTAGGGTGAGAGAAAACAATATCGATTGGCTTCCCAGTGAAAAAATCTACTTTCAATCGTAAACATACGTAGGGAACAGCGAAGAACTTACACCAGGAAAAAAGATTAAAGATACCGAAAATTCTTACATTTTTTTAAACTGCTTTTTGAGAAATGCTCGTATAGAAATAAAAAAAAAGTATTAAAAAGTTTAAATGTTCTGGGTCCTTGGACTAATGTATCATTATCCAAGCTGGCAAATTAAAGCAATCATCGATACTCCACCCATCGAAATATATATCTTTTGACGTTCCACGTGAAACTACTTGAACGTGAAAAAATATATTTGCGATCAAATATCTATGATATTATACCCGGTGGCATTATACCCGTATAAACGAGGCACAAGCACATGGTTGGATAAGTACTCTCTCAATCGTGCATTGTTTAGAATGCTTAGGGGTTAATACCCTCACAACCCTTATTCACTGGATAGCGGTATTTTAGGGTTCTCGATGGTTTTTCTTTCGTATTCCGCATGCTTGGTGATCCTATTACTTGGGCAGGGTTCACGCGTTGGTAACATAAATACAGCTTGTATACCATAATATTCCGGGGATCACATATTTGCTAGGCCACGTAGGTTAGGTTAGAAAATTCCAGTGGGACTTTCGCCTCTTTGCCAAATTGCTCTAATCATTACGCTCACGAGTGGACTCACACCCCAAGCCTCCCACTTTCTCCCTCCCTCTCTCTCTCTCTCTTGTAGTTAAATACAAATAGAAGAAAAGAGCAAGTGAGAGACAAGGGTAGGTGCACATCGTCGACGGTGCGGAAGAGATTCCATCAGGGCCAAACGGTATGTAATTTTCTGCCTGGGTAGTAGAAAATTATACCGAATTGTGTGTAGTAGACCCACCTCGTGCTGGCGCAATGGTGTCACATTAACGAGAAGTTTGTTCAACCCCGCACGTATACAGATCTAACGCGTTATTCCGAGTGTGTTACAACGACAAACAAAGTTCCAGGCACGTGAAGCTTCCACCTCGAATAGTTGGGCTCCGTGTGGCGGGTGCGTGTGTCTTCATCTGTCGCATCCCAACTTATCGTCAGCTATCTCTCAAATGAAAATTTCATTCGCGGCACTGACTTCATTGATGCTAATTAGTTGCGTCAAGATTTGTCGTAATCTAATTTGTTATATGATACAGCTCATGTCAAGAATTTTCGTATTGTTTCTAATTTTTTTTTCGTAATTTTCTAGCGAGAATTCAATTGCCAATTTTAAAAGCACTTGAACACTTGTAAAACCAATTGTACGAGATGGAAATATTTTTTCATCCGCCCTGATTGGAAAGTAATCAAAAGAGGTCGAAGTGTCATTTTCCAGATCGCAATTTATACGTAATTTATACATATTAACATTTTATAATTTATATGTAATTTATATATATTAACATTTTATAATTATTTTATGATTGTAATTACTGTTAACTTTATACGTAATTACATAGTTTGTTGATTGCATCATTGGAGCCGAGTATGTTGTCGGATAGTCATTTGCCGAGTAAACAATAAACATTTTCTTAAGAACTGTCATTTCCCAAATTTTCAAGAATTTCGGCGATCGTTCAATATCCATCCAGTAACGTCGAAAATCTTCGCTAATCTTGCCGAAAACCTTCAGGTTTTTCAAAAAAATACTGATTAAAAGAGCAGTGGCTTTTCGCTTCCACAGGGAGCAAGAAAATGTAAAAATTACAGTTTTCGGCAACTACACAACGCCCATAAAACAATAACCATGGAAAAGTGATATTAGTCTTTTCTAGTAGTCTGTGAACCAAAAACTTTTAGGGAATCTATGAAAAAATAATGATTCGTAGCTGTGACGAATGGAGGAGAAAACGGATGGAAAAAGAGATCAGTCGAAACAAAATAATGTACCACAGATACACAACATTTCAATCACCGTCCCTGCCGGCGGTCTCTTTACGTTTTGTCGAATTTGATTCAGCCCTAAGTTCGACCGTATTCCATCGTATTCCTAGGTACAAAACGCTCGGGCGTTTATCGCCGCATCGCAGCTCTTTCGCGAGATTATACCGAAATTGCTCCGCATAATTCTATCCCTCTCTGTGCATAAGTACCGACATTGGGTCCGTATAGACATTGCTCCTCACTCCTCTCTATCATTATCAAGCGCGTTACGCGAAACACCCGTGGCAACGCCAAGTTCAACTTCCGGCTTGCGTTCCTACTCGCATAGGCATTACGTACATAGAGTGGTACAGTTAGCCGCGCAAGACCGCGCGCACCGCAGAATTCGTAATCCCTGATGAAAACTATTCGGACGGAAGAAACGTAATTAGCAAGAAGTGGCAGATGCCGCCGGTTGAGGCGTTAGAGCAGTCAGCCGTGAAATTCTTGCATAATTGATTCACGTGCGTGTTGTCGTTTCCGCCTGCTAATTGAAAAAACATTCCGGGACACGCGGAAACTGAGGAAAACCTTCACTGATATGGGTGGTCACATTTTACGATGTCTCAGCTGCGCTGAATACTTTTTGGCAATATTCAAAACTTTTATGACTGATGAACATTGCGGGGCGCTAATGTGTATGAAGCTACGCGAAATATGTGGTCCGAAAGACAATTTATGAGTAAATAAGTCGTTGTGCCAAAGGATCATTTAAAATGGGAAATTTAGATCAAGCCTTTTTTGGTCTTACAAACACCTAATTTTTCAATAAATTAACTGTTGGAAGTGTTAATTTTATATTTTTCGATAATGATTAGAGTAGACTGCGACGACATTGGACTGTGATTGACTTCGATCGCATCGATTTCGAAAGATTTGGTGAAATATTTTTTAACCCATTGAAAGATGGTTTCCTTATACCTTCGAATACATCATTATAAATGTATAAAAGCTTACATCAAAAACGTAAAAGAAAATCCAAAAAATAATAACAACGCATTGGCAAGTTTGCTTCATGCGTTTCAGAGCGTTTGACGGCGCTTCCAGAAATAAGACGCCCAAATTTTCAAAAATTTGTTCTACCAATAATTCCTTCTATGATCCTTATACTATTTGTACATAATTCGGCCCAATAAAAAAAGTCAAACATTTACCCGGATGTAATATCTTAACGTTGAAACAAGTAATTTCTTTAAAAAAGTAATTAAACAAAAACTTTCCACTGGTTCTTTTAAGACAATCCTAAGAACGAAATCGCCCCCTACCCCCTTCCGCCAACCGTCAAAAAGATTTCTTTCCTGCAAATCTTCGCGGACTTCTCAATGGCAAGGACGTATTGTTGTTCAATATTCGTTGGGAAACCAACGAGACAAATAAAACCGAGGAAAGTTTAAGCCCAGGCAGATTTGCTCGTCTGCTTTTAGCACCAGCTTTTCATCTCGAATCGCGTAAAATAGGAGGATCAGAGAGAAGCAAAGGTACAAAACGACAGGAGGTTTGCCAGTGCCATCATTGCGAAGTAATATTGAAATCACCAGGTCGCTCATAAAACGTTGATCCACTCCGACAAAGTCCCTTGGCGTAGCTTGCTACGCTTTTACAATAACGCCAAACGCGTTTCTCGTTGCCGACCGAGTCTTTCTCTTTTACCGTCAATATGTCCGATACGATAAGTAAGCCAATAAAACGTTCTTTATTTGTCCTCCACCCACTGTTAGTCGCAAAGGTGGAAGGGCAGCAAGGAACGCGAGGAAGTAGCAACGGAGAAAAGGGATTAAAGGGCGGGTGGTAAGGTTGATAACGGCGAATAAGCAACGAGGAAAAAGTTCGCATTGAAACCAGCGACGCATGCTCTCTGCTGGAATTCCTTCGTTTCGCTGTCTCTCCAGCAGAGCATCAACGCATTTCTCGATGGGTATTGAACAATCGGAAACGTTTTTAAAAATTTGGGCCAAATAGTTCTCGATAGAATAATATCACATGAATTATTTTAGATTTTTTCAGTACATAATTTACCAGTTATGAACATATGAATTCTAAAAGATCGGTTATGGGAAAACAGCTTCTGTAGACGTTAATAATTGCAAAACCAATAGAACTAAAGCGCCAGAAATTCTAAAATTTTTATATCATTAAGATTTAGTATCAAGCTATTGGGCTAAGTTTAAAAAAAAACATACTGCGATGTCGTAGTTGGAAGCCATTTTAGAAAAAAGTGAAAGGTCTATTTTAACGATGAATTAATTGGCAATAATTGGAAAACATTATATCTATTGAGTTTTCACGTAATTATTGATAATAATAAGATTATCTGAATGTACCGATTGAATTAAAAAATTAGGATACTTTTTTGTAGGACTATTGGAGCCGAAGTACAGTTGCTGACAAAAATTCGTTCAAGCTCCCATTAAACGAGATATTTGTAAGGCTAAACATATGCAATATGATCTAAACTTGTAAATCTACGATTCCTTCATTTTTGCACAACTTTTTGTTCGTCAATGATTCAGGAATACGTCAACGGTTCATCATAGCACATATTTATCGAACCAAATCGAGCAATCATTGATACGTTCGTGACGTTTTATTGGTCTCTTTCTTTTGTCCTTTTTGGGCTTTCGTTGACACGAAACGAAAATGTCATGATGGAAGCGGAAGCCAGAAGTGCCAGAGGACTCTACGTCGTTCTATGGCGTGCTACGAAACGCCGAAGGATTTTGCGGTCGAGCACAAATCGCAATTAAAAATACCATCTCGCTTTACGACTCGGCCGGCTTCGAAAGCTCTGAAGATCTTATCGACTTTACCCTCGGCGCGAATGCCACCAGTAGCTCCATTGAAGAACCCCCCGTTTCAATTTTGCTCCGTTACACATGGACCTGAAACTGAATGGACTCGTCCTCTTGATTGATTCGAATCAATCGGGATTGAAAGCGGCCAATCAAAATTTCAGATTGCACTCGCACGAATCATTCAAACATTCTCTAATATATAGACGACCTATTCAATCAAGAATATTTCTTAAATTCTCGAAAATTTTAGAAATGATAGTCCTTGCTACAATAATATTGAATACATGAATTATTTTTTAAAAAAATTACTGAATAATCATGTAGTTATAGCCATATTAATTTAACACGTTCGCTTATGGGAAAACTCTTTTTGTAAGGAGTAACGGAGTTAAATGAATTCATAATTTTTTGAGTCTGACAGTTATGTTTATTGGCATACTTAGGTATCTCATCAAAAACGATAGAAAAAAGTGTTTTGGCCTAAATCTAAATGAATAATAAATTTACCATAACTTGAAGGAGTCAAGAAAAGTGATTTAATTCATCGAAAAGTTACTTGAAGACATTAATTTTAATATAACACTGATTCTAGAGATAATGACCTCCAAAGTTAACATAATATTGACTTTAAGGCCACAATGAGTTCCGAAGTTGCTTTTACATGAATATACTTATATTTATCTAATGTTGACTCTGAAGACATTTATTTTTGCATAGCGTTGACCGTGTGGGTAATAAGCTGCTATGACGACAGTCCACGATGTTCAACCTCAACATTATCTTTTCTCACAGTCATCCGCGTATACATATTTTACTGGCATTGTAAAAATGTTTGGTTTGCCTGTACATTCGGTTTTTTTCACATGGTTCTGCGAAATTGGTAAGTTATACGTACAAGCATTGTGCATCTACATACGTGCTACTTTTTACTCGGCGGAAAGGACCAGCGGACAGAATCCAATTAGTTTTATTGCATATGTGTAATTCGTAGCTACGCATTAACTTTAACGATTCGTTCGGGATATTTATACCGGTCTGGCCCGGTGAGCACGAAACACGACACGTTAATGCGTCGGCTATTCCCACCGAACTTTTAATTTTAATTAATTTATGACGCTTGTACATCCTATGCGCAGATCTCGGTCGCAAACACTATGAAGGGACAGCAGGGGAACTAGGTGGTAATTAAAAACGCGTCATCGACATCGGAATTAGTTTTTCAGCAGGAGCTTCTACATCGGAATGCTTCTGTTATCTTTTTTTTCTCGGTATATCTATACGTGTGCAATCTGATGACAGAAACAAACTAAAAAGATCCTATCTGCATGTAGAGTGACTGGAGTCAAGTGTGCACTTTGCAATTTGAAGGGTTATCAGGCATACCGTATTAGTCAGATAAGGCATTTAGCCAACGAATCAAATGATTGATTAATAATAATTTTCTTAATAATCGATTAAGAATTAAGAATTAACAAGAATTAAGTAAGAAAATTATTATTTATTATTACTGTTAATTATGAAAAGAAGAACATTTTTATGTAGTATTATTATTAATCAAGAAAAAGAGAGAAACAATAAATTGAATACATTCCTCATTTTATCACCTCCATAATTTCTAAAAATGTGAAACACGTCATTTTTATTTTTTCGTTTGTTCCAGGTTATTTCACAATGTGTTCTTGACCTAGCCTTAGACCCGTTACATTGCGAACTTACTATGACCATCATTTCCACCGTTCTGTCCACGATACGATAGAGTCGCGATTTTTATACGTATATCTCGTCGTATACAACCTGTGGGGTACCCATTCTTCGTGAGTGAGTGGACGTCGGTGTATTTTTTTTTGTTCCATCGGAGTTAGTCTCCGATTGTTGTGGATTTGATTTATACGAGTTATCGGAGTGCCAAAATCATATCATACGTATATGTGAAATGGAGCAATGGGGGTTATGACGTTTGCGAGAAAATTGTGATTGGAAAAGTCGGATTTACAACGCCGTGCGCGCCGTCAGACGCGTGAACGGACCAAGAGAGAGAGAGAGAGAGAGAGGGAAATTTTGTAACCCGACTCACGTATGACATGGAAAATTTGTCGGGTAAATCGATACTTTCGTGCATACAGCGGTCGACCGAGCTCTGAAATAGCCTATACACGGCAGAACGCGCGTGCGATTTCTTTGAACATTTTTTATTCGACCCGACAGCGCAATTCCCTCGTTCAATATACATAGAATCTTATTTATACGTATGTTTATTTGCGCAGACGTGAATACACGCGATGGAAATTCTACCTCGTGGTACTTCAGGGATTCGAGTGTTCGTATTAAAAGTATTTAATAGTGCCTATATATATATATATATATATATATTTTTTTTTTTTTTTCATTTTCCCCCTCGTAAACTATGTTGGTGTTTAGGAAAACGATATAGTTTCGATTATCATTTTTTTAGAGCCTATGACTTCGGAATTAGCGAGTTTATAATCGAGTACCAGGCACTAAACGATTCCACCTTTGGCATTGCATTTGTCCAGAGAGATCCTGAAAATGGCGGATTATTGAAATTTAGAATTATTATTATATGCTGTAGTATAGTGAACTCGAAATATCAACTGTTGGAATTTTTTGGTAGTTTGAAAATAAATTCTGGATTAACATCGTTCTTGGGTGATTTTTGAATAAAATTATACGTAAAAGTTATATAAGATATTATTAAAAATTGTAGTACACGTGATGGCAACTATAATCAGAAGGGTATTAAAATCGAATTTTCAACATTCATTTAATATTCCACTGAGATAAACTTTTAAAAATCTGTGGTCCTGATATCAAAAGATTTAACTTTGCTTTGAAACCCGCATAATAAAAATGAAAAAAAGCTCTTTTCATATTGGGATTAAGTGTGAACAGATTTTATTAATCGATGAAAGCCTACCGTTAGATAATTATCGTTTGTTTTCGCATATCCTGTTGCTAATTACATTATAAAAGTGATGGACGTTAATTACTTTCTCGATCTCTCTCTTTCTCTCGCAGTCCCTCCGAAAACCAACAAATACGAAGCAATCGATTAATAATCGGCGAATCAATCATTTTCTCTCGATATCTGTATCGCTCGGCGAGACCAGCTTACCCGTATCTGTTAATTACGAAAATGGTAAAATTTCAATCGTTATCACGATGAATTCGGAGCTCCCTTCTATATGGTATCTGAAAAATCACCCCTAAATGGACACAAGCTCGTATAGCCAATTTTCGAAGCACGTGCTCGTGTCGTTGATTAATACCGATTGTAGAACTGCGTACCGGGACGATGTCGAACGAAAATTGTATTTATTATCATATTATTCGGGTGAGAGCCAGCATATTGATTTCAAAAGTGCTGGTATAATTATCGGGTTTATTCGATGCTCGGACACGACATTAAAACGGATTTTGGGGAGAAATTATCGTAACGATTAGCCCTGACAATTGAGCCTCGAAGATGGCTACCCATAAACGTAGATCATAATACAAAGTTTATCGGAGCGCAAAGTACGCCCGTGGCTTCATCGAGACGGAAACGTGTTGGAGGCCATGGACTGCGAGTGCATGCGGAGTTTCGTTTGCGGCATCTCTCACTATCTCTCTCCCCCACTCCGACGCAAGTATATATGCTACCAAGTTTTAATTGTTATACGGGTCGTTGTGAGCCACGGAGGCGTTATTTCGTTGCATGAACGATCATTAAATCAAGATTACCAGATCGCTTCGTGTTTATTAAAGTTTGCCCCGATGCGTCAAGTACTAATTGAACATCGTATCGTAATATCCTCGTGGCACGAAAACTCACCTCCGAAACGCGACTATTGCCAATTCGACTCGGTAACACCCGCTTCTTCGTTATTAATAATAAACTAGCATGCTACGTCACGAACGTTGATGCGAACTCAATGTAATGCTATCGAATTCGCATCAACTTTCGAACACGTCGAGTGGGGACACATCGACGGTTCATTCATTTTGCAAATTGTTTCGGTAGCAGTACTACCACTTTTGAATAGTGACATAAAAGGATGTGTTAAAACAAAAATATTTCCAATTATTAATCGCTTTTTAAACTAATGTACATTTTGTTATTGAACAAATGTCATTCTTTGATACGAAAAAGGATCTTCAATTTTTGACAACTTCAATTTTAAAAAATCATGTTTTTTTTTTTGTTAATGTGAAACATAGATTTTCGATTTCTTGTTCACTTTTTTTGTCGTTTTATGCTCCTATGTTTTAACTATCTTTTAAATGTGAAAGAAGATAGAATAGGTGTTTATTCTAATAATAGAGAGGCTAAAGAACCTATTGTAAATGTCATTAAACATAACACATAACGCTATAATATTGATGATGTAATACATTTTTATGCTGCTCACATGTGTATTCTATTTTTTTTTTACCTATTATCAAGTAATCGAGTTTAATAATTAGAATACTAGGAATTATTTTGTCAAAGATGTTTATACCGGTCGGTCCTTACAATGCTCGAATTTGGTCATATTGTGGTAATTTTGAGAATTAAGGGCCTCTAACAGCTAATTTGAGGTTTTTTTTTATTAGGGTAATGAGCTTGTACGGTCCTGAGTTTTATGAGGAATACCCTATCAATTTTGCACATAGGTAAGGATTAAACAATAAATCTCACAATAATCTTGAACATTTTACAAACGATGTTAACTGCATTACCAACTTGTACATTCGGTATTTTTACTTACCTGTCTTTGATCAATGTCAGGGACATTCAAATAAATTGTGAAAACAATTGTAAAATAATTATGTTTGGTTTCGTGACTTGCTGTATATCTTCATTTTACAGCGTTAAAAAGTGGAATAAGAGCTTTTGTAAATATTCATAACGTTAAAATTTGCATCGTTGCCAAGCATTGAAAATTAAATCATTTCAATTGTAACAGCTTCAATATTTTTTCATATTTTATTAGAGATCTCCGACGATAATTTGTAAGAAAAAATCTGCTGAAAAAAAGCAAGTCGTTGGCTCTCAACGGTGCACACTGCAGCGTCATAAATATTTGCGACACTTTCGACTTTTTCCTTTAAGTTGTGACTCAGTTTCCCTGTGGAGAAATTCCTTTTGAGTATTGTTATACGCCCTTCGCTCGAGGGCGCGTATGATTTCCAATGTAAGAACATCATTAAACGCAGCCATTGTACCCGCGCAATTTATCAGTGTACGACAAAAGTTCAGACTCGTTGTGAGAGCTCAAGTTCCAAGCGGCGTCATTGTACGGCTCTCAAAGGCATACTTGTTATACAAGTTGATATCTCGAGGCAAACCTGCATTATTGCTCTCACGTTGCATTCCCATTTTATGGCGTGTTTTTTTCATTGTATCCCGGGAAACCCTTGAAAACGCTGCTTTCACCAAAGGTATCTTGCAACCGAGTTGTCGAACTCGAGAAACCTGCAAAGCACCGGCGTAAAAAGCGTAGATTCGTCGAATCTTACCGCGCCACGTTTTCCAACAAATGGGCGACAATTTTCAGATGATAATTTTTTTACGAATTCAGAGTCACATTTTAATCTAGTATACCTCGAAAACGATAAAATATTACATGTTTAAAGAAAAGTGCAATCATTGTCAAAATATCGAATCCGGGCAGAGTAGTACAATTTATCTGGCTAGTTTACAATTTTTCTACTATATAAGATATAAAATAGTTGAACATAAAGCCAGGAGAACACTGACAAGTTACATCCAATAAAAAAAAACGATAAGTCATCTTCGAGGCAGGAAAAACTGGTGAGTATCATCCCAAACTCAACTCGATTAGAATAAATAATTTTTACTTGACAGAAGCTGTTGGAAACAGACAGTTTTTCCAAATAAAGTTGAAAAATGATAGGACCAAATGTCGTGATCAGCACTTGATTTCCAATTGCTTTGGACACGTGAGAGAAGAATTAAAATATCATCTGGTTAACGTGATAATTCTGCGTCGACCTCACCACTCCGAATTTTGAAGAATTCAATTTGTTATAAAGGATTAATTATTTCCAAAGT
Organism: Ophioninae sp. A BG-2022a; assembly: GCA_030523105.1. NCBI lineage: Eukaryota > Metazoa > Arthropoda > Insecta > Hymenoptera > Ichneumonidae > Ophioninae sp. A BG-2022a. The sequence continues at coordinate 42,762 of JAPYZI010000186.1, read as the reverse complement.
ACTAGAATTGATGCTAATGCTAACAAAAATACATTGAATTAAATGCTAAAAAATGAAAACGATTCTCTCGAATTCAATATGACCAACTATAAATTATTCTCTATAATTGAATGGCAAAGAATTTAAATTATTCTTCCGAACATACATCGGAAAAAATAAAAGTCGGTGTATCAAAATTGATTTTAAAAATAAAAATCCCTTATAAAGAACATCAATTTATGATTAATGATACGAAGAACTACACCAGCACTAGGTGTATCAGTGACACGAAGAAGGCAGTTAAGTGCAGCGAATCCCGGACGTAGTCGAGAGCCGATATTATGTTTCTATTGTATCTAAACACACCCATATACACATATGCACAAAATCGTGTATGCCTATATTTCCATAGGATCCGTTATTCGAATCGTCGAACGTACTCGCGGATTCACCATCTGGTCTATATCCATGGAAATCATGTGTCGCTAAACGGCAGCTGCATTTAGGTTGCAATTATAAACAGATTAGAACTCTTGCTCGGACTTGACTCCATGGTGATGTCAACCGCAAATCCCAGCTCTCCCCTCTTTTCGCTGTGTTTGTGTTACGTCACCGTTTGTACAGTTAGCGTACATCAACTCCTCCGAATGCATTAGCGACTGATTGCCACGCCGCGAGAAAGCCAATCCTCTTCGTCACCCGCAACTCCGTACCGCACTTGGAGCGTGTGATCCGTTGCGGTCCTCGTTTCTACCAACTATCGGAGGAAGCAGCAAAGTGCTCGAATTTGCAAATTCAACGAATTCATACCGCATCGCCGGACCGAGATAGTCCGTGGCTGTGTATTTCCTCAAACTGTGTACACAAAGCCGAGCCCCACCGACTCGGCGTACACCAGGAGGTAGCACGAACAATTCTCACTTCCATGCGGAAGACCGCACTCATTACGCGCTGAGTGCCACGTGCGTGAGAATAGTTTCCCGGTCGCTGCGTGCACTACCAGACTCGCACCTTTCTTGCACATACGATCGTCCCATACGTATCGCATCAGATAATGCGACATCGAGACAAATACGGAAATCCTTTTCGCGCTTCGTTATCGAACAATTTGAGCATTCGGAAGAAACAATTTTGGATCACGAAAAAATCTTTGCGGTGTGGTTGGATTTTTAGGGGATTTACAGGGACGAGGAAGAAAAAAGGTTTTCATTCGGTTCTTCATTGGCTCGAAAAGTACACAAAAATGGTCGAAATAATTTTTTCAACAAATTTTTTGTTGTTCTTTTTAAAAATGGGCTACGTTCGTTTCAGGCTTCTCCAATTGCAGTTTTTTTGTCCTTGACCATCAGAAACTTGGTGCTCGAAACTTGGCAGAAATCCAGTCTCTTTTTTCCCTCGGTTGTTGAAGAGTTTTCAAATGGCACCCGTAAAGTCTGGCGTAAAAACCCACTGTCGATTGGGCTCTGTATTTTCGGCTCCACCCAAACGTTCCGTGACCTATATACACCAGAGACGTAATTTCATGACCCAAGTCTACCAACTCTAACGATCAAACAGACTGTTCCTCTTTTTTTATCCTCTATCGAATGAAAAAGTAAAAAAAAAGTTCGCTTTAAATCTTCTCTGTACATCTCGATGATCGTTGGGTCTGAACGAACGAGCCGCTAATTAGAGACTGTGAGAAACCCATTGGACAAACCTTTCGAACACCTTTCTCTCGAAAAATGTTCACGCCTTTGGTTTACGACAGAGAAGTGGACAGGGGAGTGGAAGGAAAGAAAAAAAGAAAGAAGGGTTGGAAAAAAGCTGCAGGAATTCAAATCTGTAATCAAATGGGATAATTTTGGCTTCGGAGGTGCGAATCGTTACGCGTGAGGTGTCACGACCAAAACGTTTCGAGTTAAACCGATATTCCCATGGCCATTAAATTCTCGTAAATACGAACGTGGATTATATGGGTTCTCTTTCCAAGAGAAAAAAGTCCTTCCCGTTTTCATATATTTCTCTCTCTTTCTCTCTCTCTCTCTCTCTCTTTCCGTCCCGTGATAAAAACGCAGTGTGGTCCGGAGTGTCTTTTTTCTTATCGTCGTTTAGCCTTGAGACGTTTCTACGAGTAACGTGCCTGGTACAGGGAGAACGGTCGGCCAGCCCAGGCGAGCCCAGTATCGTGAAGCCACGACGTCTCCAGTATACGATAATATACCGGAGTTTCGAGCTTATCTTGCTGACAGGTTAAACGCGCCTAGTCTCAATATTAACGCTCGATAAGCATGTTGGCAGGGGGCAATGTTGAAGCGACGAAGAAAGAACAAACTGAATTCCGTCACGACTTCCGTTCGGGACTTCCGTTAAAATTTTCATTTGTCTCGTCCACGACGGGAGGAAAAATAAACGTAGGTAGTTGATTTTCTCATCGAACGAATTGAATTTCCCTTTCCCCTTGATCGTTCAATTGCGCGCGAGTGTACCCGAAGTTCACCAGGGAAATCGTCCCATGTGGGATTCGAAGTTGAAAATTTAAAAGGGAAACTCGATTTTGGTGTTCCTGGGCCGGCTTGGCCAGAAGGATGGAGAGACCAGAACGCTATAATTCAATCTGCAAACAGTGTGCAGCTTGCGGCACATACACGACCAACGGGGATGACGGGGGTTTCTTAAGTCTTATCCCGTGGGCCACCGTCGGTTGATACGGCCGAGGGAGCCAAGATCCTAGATAGGAAGTGCCAGGCTAGCTTTATCTCTTATTTGTGGCCCCGTAGATTTCCTAAGGTTTACCCTCTCTCTCTCTCTCTCTCTCTCTTTCTCTTTACGTGTCTTGCACTAGTACGCTTTTGCAAGCCACCCCTCTTTCTTACTCCTGCTCTTCTTCCTCCTCTTACCACCAACCGTTTGCCATGCCGAATCTCTCCGTTATATCCAACACCGACATCTATTCATTCTCCTCGTCCTTGAGAGAAGGAACACGAGGAGGAAGAATGAGATTCGGTTTTCGCGTGCGGTCGTGGAGGTTCAACCTCGTATGTTCGCTATTCTCTCTTTCTCCTTTCCTCTTCGTCCTTATCCAGACGATTCTCTCGCCTTATCCCAATCGTGTATTTCGAAAGCTCTCGTTCTCGTTTGCTTAACTCGATACCGATTCGTTCGTCTTCCGCATAAGCTTGAATACCCTGCCGATATAAAATCCTGGCGTTCGTATGTATAGGTACTTTTTTCGGGAAAGGCGGATAGGCGGGAAGAGATCTGAAGCTGAACTGGCTGCTTTAGCTATGAGGGTAAAAGGATATCTATCACTATTGGTTATCAAATAATTTGTATCACTGTTGAAGTTTATGTCCAATATCGTTTTTCATATAGGTATGTCCGAAACAAAATTCTCTGAACTCTGAAATTTTCCGAATATTCAAATTTTCGAGGGGCAAGTTTGCGACGTTTTCATAAGCCACGTGCACACATGGGAGTTTGGGAATCTTATCATAGCCGAAACGAGGGCATCGCAGCGTGCGATACGAGTTTGAGAAAGTTTTCCGTTAACTCGAAACTCGGTTAACTTACGTAAATTAAATTATTTTCGAATGGTTTATGCAACCGGTGTGGTAGAAAGTATTCTTGCATCGATGATATTCTGTCGATGAACGCTCGGACGTTGGCTTGATGATTGATCAACGTGCGTATCAGGTGTGTGAATTAACGGTTAAGTATGTTATTCTTTGCCCTACGTATTTACCAACGAAGCGGATTTTAATCCAAAGAGATCGAGTATGTGAAGGTCTTAGGTGAAGTAAAAAGAAATCCAATATTCTTAGGAGTTAACCAATCCCAAAACTGTCGCAAAAGTTTGTTTAGTACGAAATCTCATTTTTCTAACTCCATCTAGTGTAACCCGATCAGACTTGCACAACGCGAAATACAGATAACTAAAGTCGTCTATTGGAAAAATATTGATTTGTTTTTACTACCCCTAATTCATATATATATATATATATATATATATATGTCTGTAAAAATTTCAAAGCTCTAATAAAATCAAATCAGTTCAGTATTGTTGCAAAATGACACATCTTTTGTGCTTTGTGTGGATCGGTAGAGATTCTTGTCACTTTCCAGTTTCGTGGGCAGAGAGAAGCATTTAACATTGGAATAGAGATTAAAAGCGTAAAAGAGAGAGAGAGATATTGATTAATTGAATGTTTGATTATTGATTTATTATGATATAATCTTCCGAATTTGGTAGACTTTAATTTACGATCTTGATTTGTTGATATAACTTAGTCTTGAATATAACAGTGCGTGATTATAATATTGGCACATTCTGATTGTCGACTTCCGAAAAAAAGAGATTGCTACAGATTGCTTTCTTTCGATTAAAAACTCATTTCCACCCAAATAAGTGGTGCAGTCTCTCCCTCAGTGAACTATACACATTTATATATATATATATATATAAGTATGGTAAATTTATGATTATTTTTTAACTCTTCCAACTTGGTTGGATGACACTGGAAAAAGTTTGAGTCTGCAATTCAACGATGTTAAGATCACTGAAAGTTCGCACGAAGCGCATGAGGGGATACTGTACTACCGGAAATTAATGCAAAAATGAGAGAGTGCTGGGTCGAAAATCGTTATGAAATTACGGGCGTAACGGAGAGTTATTCCAACTGTTACTGTCTTTCTCTCTTCTCCTTCTCTCTTGCTGTCTTTCTCGCGCTCTCGTGAAAGCATGACAGTTTTACGGTTGCCATATTTCATCGTCATTTGCAGTGCGTGAAGTGTGCCTTCAGGTAGCGAGATTATGCACATATATGCATTTATGTATATGTGAGAGAGAGAGAGATTTCAAGGATCACTGACACAACGAGGCCTCAATATTCTTGATTTTGGGTTCTTTGCAAGATTGTACCTCCTTTTAATTGCTCTCAAGACGCTTTCGGGATTTTCGTTACTTTCTTTTGTCCATTACATTATTCACTTTCCTGTTTTATGTCTTTGTCATTTTTTTTATTGCGTTTGTCATTTGTCACTTGAATGTGAAAAGTTTCTACGCTGTCGAAAAGAGAAAGAATTAGGGCTTAGGATGACAAATTCGAATTTCGGTTCTAGATTTACATAGTTCAAAATTTTTTCCTGTGTGAAATAGACTATACTTGTATGAATAATTTATCATTGCGGCAATATATGATTCATCTTAAAAAAGAAAATATGCATGAAAATCTCTTCTCATAAAGATTTCAGAGCTCTAATAAAATCAATCAATTACTACAAAAAAATAGACAATAATTCAAATATACAAAATATTGTCTATGTAAAAAGACGTAAGCTTTAATTTATTGTCCTCAAAAAAGACAATACGTTTTTTTTATCGTCTTCTATACGGGGCTATACGAGAAGCTTGGGACGGTCAAAATTTAGGAATATGATCTTCAATTTACATTAATGTATAAGCCTATCAAATGTACTTTACTTACCGCAAAATAACTTTAGATTTCTTCGATAAAAATACTGTATGAATTTAAACATGAGACAATAATTTATCGAATTACTATTGTGCCAAATAAAATACATTTAATAAAACGGAATTGATCGTATTTATTAAACATTTAAAAAGTTGAGCGAACCAATCTGTTATTTACAGTTACATACAAGTGATTCGTAAAATAAAAAATATTTCCTATTTTTCAGTACATCAAGTAAAAGCTAGTTTTGGGAAAAAAAACACCTTTTTACTTATAAACTTTCTTGAACATAATAAAAATTTTATTTCCTCTGTACACATTGGAGCATTTAAACTCGCTAATGTTCATCACGGGAATGATATTCAGGCGAAACTTTTCATACTACTGCATGCACGATGAAATTTCATGCGCATCAAACTGTACGTTCACCGATGTATTGGCAAATTTTTCCTCTCTCTATGAAGTCATTTCGCGAGCTATGCCAGTTATGGAGAACAATTTATTTTTTTCTTTTTTCACGTCCATCTATATTACACCAGAGAGCAAAAGTATGAGAACTGTGAATGCAATATAAACGTCTAAGAAAATGGTCGATATGATCGCGGCCGACGTGAGCATATCCTTGCGTGTACACCGCCATCCAAAAGTTTATGGTCATGTATACGGTAGCGGCCGTATTGTGTTTTGCTTAATAACAATTGTCTAAAATACATCGACTTCGCGTTTGCATATCTTTGTCATTCCGGGACTCCCCTTGGTCCATTAAAAATAATGGTGATAATTGCCCCCCCCCCCCCCTCTTCAATCTCTAAATGTAAGTCTAAGCGAACTCTTCTGGGAAAATTTAGAACGCAGCAGACAGAAAAATTGTCCCGCATCACCAGAGCATCTTTGGGACATTGTACAGAAAAAGTGAAATGACATACCGTTATCAGAAATAGAAGAGTTTGCCTATTTAAAAAACAAATTATACATGAAAAAAATACAGATAGATGATATAGTAATAAATTAGTTATTTGATTTTTACTAAAATACATCGTAAATTCGTTAATTAATAGCCAGTTAATTTCTCGCAGAAAAAGATATTTTTTTAAGTTAGAAAAAAATTTGTTTTCGGTTGAAGTTCCGGTCGTGATTATGAATTTTCCAGGAGTTTTATCCAAGAGTTTATTGCATTAGGTAAACTATTAAAAATGGTTAAATAATCAACAAGTTGTTAAGTAACAAATAAATTGCTAAGTAAAAATAAAATGAGTACAATAATTGATATTTTTTTAAGACGTGATAACCTCGGCCGAAAACTTTTGAATGGCGGTGTATATGTCTACTCTGTTACGGAGGGCATAAGTACTCAATGGTGTACGTACAACACTTGCATCGTTTTTCTTTCGTGCGCATATCGAGCCTCACGCGACCTCGTATCTTTCCCTAATTTATTTACCTTCACTTGGCTCCTGACTCTTCCCTGAGCTCGCTATCTTCGACACGCCCTTTCCAACCTTTATGTCCGGATACTTTCGTGCTGGTTAAGTTATGAGTTACAATGAACAAGTGAGAGAATGTGTGTGTTGCGTTTTTCGTGCACTTGCATCTATGCACTTTATTCCAAGGTCCTCGAAAGCCAATTGCGATTGTTTTTTTTTTTTCCGAAGCTAATCACTGAAGAAAATTTTGGCCTCTTCGGAATTAGTGACGGGACACATGAAGTTTTCAAAAAAATTTCACGCTTGGACTCCTGCAGGCAAAGATTTGAGGCTTTCAATCTTAAAATATGACTTGAGTGATCGATAAGTCAAAAGTTAGTTCATATTATATTAAGTCATGATCATGCCGTATATATGTAGTTTTGCAAACAGGTAATTTGATAATAATTCGACATTGAGTTAAATGAAAGGAAATTATGATACTTCAATAAGTCAATTAAAAATAAATTAACACTGAATTAAAAGAAATGTCAATTTCTCAGTTTCAATCATAATTGAAGTAAAATTCGAGTCTAGGTGCATGTACTTCATCGGAATTTTGGTTATTATTCTATGTCTTTTCCAACTATCCAACCAAACAGCTTTAAAATTTTTAATTTAATTAATACGATCAGATCATCCAAAAACTCAATGAATAAATCGGACTTTCCAACGATTGCTGATTAATTCCTCGTTAAAATAAATGTTTCACTATTTCGTAAATTGACTCTCAAACTCCACAACACAATTTAATTATTTGGAACTTAGTCTAATCAATCGCTTGATTCTAAACTTTGAGGATCGTCTACAGAAGCTTGTTTCCAAAAAGCAACCGTATTTAATTTCCATTTTTGTAACTCGTAATTTGTTTAGTGAACATTTTTTAAATAATCCGCGTATTATTATTTTATCAAAAACTGTTATTCCTTAAATATTCAATAAGTTTGACCATTTTTTAATATTTATCGAGTAATGCCACATTTCCATTTTTTTACTATTTCTTACGAAATCCACCATAAACAAGAAAAAACTAATTTTTACACTGATTGTAAAAAATTTGACTAGTGCCACCTGAGGTGGCGGGCGTTTCAATGAAATTTTCACGTTTTCGGTCGATCCGTAAGTCGTGTAATCTGGAAAAACTTTTCTCTCAATATATCCGCGAGCATTGAAACTTTTCTGAGCTCGTAATAAGGGTAAATCTATGAAGATGAAAATTTTTCCACGAGCTTGTGAATGCGAAGAAATTGAAAACACTTCCGGTGTTTCCGGAAGAATCTTACAATCGACAGAACTCGAAATATATTAGTAGGGTTCCGTTTGTTCTTTATGACCGTGCTTTTATTTTCCGTTCGCGTTCGATTTTTCGCTTAATTTCGAAACGAGTCACGTACACGGTATTCGAGGATGGAGCAACCTTCTCCACCTTCGCCCCTGTAATTTGCCATCATTTAATATAATTAGTTTTTTGTTCTCCCGAGCCGTTAGTTTCGGGTATTTTTTATTCTCTTATTTTCACTGCCAAACCAGCAACTTACACTTTACGGTTCTACCTTTCTTCAGATCTTTCTCTCTTTCTCCCTCTTCCTCTCTCTTTCTTTTTATTTCTCTCTCTCTCTCTCTCTCTCTCCCTCTCAAACAGTTTTGCTCCGTTTCACGTCGTCGCTTAAATTCGCGAGAGGATAGCAACCCCATCGTCCGTAAGATCCTCACGACGCGAGTGCGCCAGTTCCTCCTCACATCTCGTTCGTTTCTCTCGGAGCGGCCCACCTTGCGTTGAGGAAAAGTTTCGTCGTTAAAATTATTATCATTCTCCCGATTACCGCGGCAATTCTTCTCCCCTCGCGCACTCGTTTTATCCTTCGTCTTTTTTTTTACGCGTTTCTTCCGGTGTTCCTCATCCTCGCGTGATCTCGTCCGCAAAGAAAACGTGCGAGCGTGTGTCGTCGTGTACGTCTCGTAACTTGAAAGCTCGTACATGCATCCTGACGGTTCGTTCTCATAAGTGCTTCTCTTTTTATGGTCCCTACTTTTGTTCCCGTTTTACGATTGCCGGAACGGTTTCACTAGGGCGGACCTTCTTTCTCGATTAACTTATTTCCGCAAGGTACTCTTCGGTCCACTCTGTACGAATAACGCTTTCGAAATAGTTGCTCGATTTTTTAAAGCTCTGTCAAAATAAATGGACGAAGGTTTTTTCGTTTGAATATTACTTAACAATAGCGACATTAATGCAGATCGAGGGCACAATGTTTTTGTTTGTTTTTTATTCCGGCGATATCAAACCAGCGATTTCAATCAAGCCATTTTTAACCAAAATTTACTTGGATCTATTTGGATGTATGTGGAATAATATATTTTTTATACAGCCGAAAAAAAACAGTAAGTTTGGAAAAAATCATAAAACAAGCTTATTTTACTGCTCATCACAGTGCTCTCCTCGAACTAATAAATAACAAATTGGAATATTTGGAATACTATTTTATTAAGATAATCAAATATGAACGCCACATCCTGAAGCATGAATAATGTGATTTTTAATACGATTTTAAGAAAAAAAAAAATGGGTGGCTATTTACAATACAAAAAAATCCAAACATATTTCTATTTTCATTTTAACTTCTTACATAAAAAATAGTTTTAGTTACGATTTTATGTACATGTGAATCAATACAGGATTTGAATTACCTTTAAGTACCAAATACCGACTTTGAATTACTTGTATTGATTTTTCATTACCGACAATGACGATGATTTTTCTCTATTCATTGTTTCCAATAATTGATTTTTTCGACCACTTAATTGTTTCCGAATTTCCACGAGATATTTTGACGATGAGAAATATTTAAATATCGCTGCTGATAGAGGCAAATTTTGCAATAACTCCAGCACGAGAAAAGCAATAAATCAAGAGTCTTTGGTCTCGCAATTCGTTCACGGATTATAAACGTTAGAAATGTAGCTACATCTGAGCTTTGCTGGACGGATGTGACTAGGGATACAGATTGAAGCCACGAAAAGGAACGTAGAACACCCTCGTAAAGTGCGATGAAAAAAAAAACGCGGTTTGATCTCTATTCTTTTATTCATTCGATCTCTATCTCTGAACGCTTCGAGTTGTTGAAAGCCGAGGTAGGAACGAGGTCGTAATCTTGACGGGGATTCGGCGTGCCACGAGGCACGATTTTCACTGACAGGTCAAAGAAATGTTGCATGTATATATACAGAGGACCAGGCTTGGTCACTACTACCAATAACTCTTATACAGAGGGTTCTCAGCATTTTTCCAAAATTAACCGTTGATGTTGATGATCAGCAATCCAAACAATATTTTCGCTAATTTGGTCATATTTACGCAAATGTATTTCTAAGATATTAATTTTGAGGGAATTATGTGGACAAAGAGAATAGTTCTCGAAATCGAATGTCCTCAAAGTCACTTCTTCTCTTCTCTACATCTCCAGCTCGAAAAAAATATCTCCGTAAACCATTCCACGGTCACCATCGATTCAACTGATTCTCAGACACACCCCGAACAAGCTGACGTCTTCAATATCTGATTTTTCTTCCCAATTCAATACATCTCGTGACTGATCCTCGCGCATCCAGAATCACGCGATTCACCGAGTTTCGGAAGTTTCAGCCGCGAAACTTTTTCCACCGAATTCATCCGTATATGCAGAAGCGTAGAACGCAAAGGCAGCCAGACGAGGATGATGAAACTGATCGTTGGAATAGCCAGGATTAAGGAACGTAACGGAAAACACGGTCAGTTTCACGGTGTTGATACGAATGTACGTATGAATGGAGGGAAAAGGAGGGGAGATTCGCTCGGGTCAAAAGTCGAAAGTGGTAGGTACTCACAGTGTGTTTCGCGAATATTTTCCCCCGGGCTCACGGGATCTCTGGCTTTCAGCCAGAGAGCCCCTGGAGTTCTCGCGTTGATAATGCATATTACCGAGGCATTGCACCGACCGTTACCGTACCAATAAAGCCAAATCCCACGATTTCTCTTTTCCCTGACCCCTCCCTCTCTCTTTTTCTCTCTTTCTCCCTTTAGCTTTGGCTGAGAAGCTCAATGCATAAAGAGAGACAGAGGCTACTATTGGGCGACACTTCAGCGCGAATTGTCCAAAGCCCGGAAGCTCGTTGTGTGGATAGCCCTTGAACAGCGATAGCATAAGTGATAACTTTTATCGCGTTTGCTAGCAAAGTTTTACGGTTTTCACACCCGCCCATCCAATTCTTTCGTTTCTTTTACTTATCATTTCTTATTTTTTATATGGAAGGACTTCAGCGACCTATTTGGTGTTTCTTCCTTCACTTTGCCGTGATTTTCTTTTGCCTGCAGTGGAGAACTCGAATTGTGAAATTAGTCTGGTCCCTTTTCGATCTTCCCTTTTCCTTTGGCCCTCTCTCTTTCTCTCTCTCTCTCTTTGTGCTTGGACACTTGGTAGCATGCATCAAGGACGTAGAACCAGACGACGCCCTCCACCCCTTGCTTTTGTCCTTTTTGTGCAACATACTGGGTTATATATATTCCAGCAAAACTTACCTAGTTCGTGATCAGCCTGCAGACTGCTGGTATTACGCCAATATTACGGCGGTATTTCGGGGAGGGGAGATGGAGGAGGACGTAACAGCACAGTTTTCTTTTTATGTCAATTTGCACTGATTACATGCCTTTCCGGTCATCAGAATAATGAATGTGACGCGATGCACGCCAGATATGGATTTTTGTTTCATTTACAATAATGATATAAATTCTTGGGAGGTTAACGGCAAAATAAGAGGTTTTTTTTTCAAATTTGAAATTTGTCATTACTGCAAAAGTTTCCAAAGTCAAGGTTGGCCATTTCGGCCGAAAATTATAATTCTGGTTTCTTTTAATCAATTCTACTCTCATATACCCTTGTAAATGCTTTTGTTCTCGCACTACGTTTCAATGTCAGCATTGTTTCTAGTTTTTTTGTTAATTTCATTTGGAATAGTCTTTTTTTAGTATTTTCAGTTTTATAACCATTTTTTAAACATTTTATTGAATTGCTCAGACTACGGAATAAATCGTGAAGCTTTGAAAAAATTTGAAATTTGTTCGACGCTCTAGAACGACTTAGTTTTAAGAATTATAAAAAGTACATTTAAAAAAATAATTGAAAAAATCGAGACAAATAAAATATATGGATAAGCACTAATAAAATTGAAAAAAATTAGATATACAAACGAATTTACTTTCATAAAAATGATCAAATGCGGAAAATATCAAATATTTAAAAATCTTGCACGAACAAAAATGCAAAAATTCAGCAAAAAATATAATATTTAACCATACCATAAATAATAGTAGAGTCACCATGAACCGATTGTTCGAGACCAAAATTATAGTCAATATAATACCGGTACATCCTGCTATTCCTGCTTCCTAGATCAATTCCATAGATTTAAAATTTAGATTTATAGACGTCACCGCGGAATTTTCCGCCTGTAACTTTTATCAACACTGGTACAGGTTAACAATCATTGATTATTTCGGCGATTGTACACTTCGCGATTTATTATTATGATAGTTTACTGATCGCAGCGAGCTTATCATGTTAAAAAAAATCAGTTCGTGAATCTTTCATTAATCGTTGTTTTTCTCGACAGTTAGGTACGCGAATTTCGTTTATCTCTTTTCCCCTCTCTCCGCCACGATTTCTACGGAGAGTAGCGCACGCTTCGCCAATTGACGGTCTGCACTGTACGGTGCAGCGGATCCTCGTCACCGGATGATTATTTCGTGTGACTCTGGCACTGCCTGCAACGAACAACGCGTATTCCGCTTCCTATCAATCTATCCTTCCGCATTGACGCGTGTATGGGAATGCGCGTACTCTCCATTCCCCGGAATGTCCATGAAACATTGACGAGAGAAAAAAAGACGGAGGAAAAGCGGAAGAGTGGGGAAAATACTCCATCGGTATTTTCACTCTCACGTACCGAATATTTGTAAAATGTTGAATTTTTCGCTCTTTTTTTCATTTCTTCTGCACACGCGTTTCTTTTGATCCGTGGATTCACGAAAATCCACATGAGGATTCTAGGGATGCGCGTGTGAGTCCGGCGTTGACGAGAATTCAGTGAGACACGCGGAAAGCGTGTGATGAATGCACGATCGAGCGGGTGTCCGAAGATCGATGATGTATGAGAATCTATCTCGTTATTTCCGATGAAACATTGAAACCCAGCGCGACAGGATGTAGGAGGGATAGTGACAAAAAAAAGGTTAGAACTCTGCGTGGTTTCCGATATTTGCAATCCTCGCGAGGTACGTAGTCTTTGTTTCAGCTTGATGATTCCAAGCTGAATATAGGATCAAAGTATGCCAATCGCTAATACGTTGAGGGGCCTTTCGCGCTGGAGATTATTGCAGGTGTTTCTCGCGGGTAAAGTCTACCATTTTGTAGCCTTTGACTGTAGGATGTGATCCAAAAGAAAGTGGGGATCATGGCTGGCATCGAAGAAAGTAGCCTGTTGAATTTCAATAGACGAATTTTCAGCCGCTTTTCATCCTCAGCTTGTCATAGTGATAAAAGATATAGGTTGCTAAGTTTCTTGCAGTTTAATGTAAAATGAACTCCTACCGAAAGGCTACAAGAAGAAAAAAACAATCACTATTTCACCGTGTCAGGACGGCGATATACCAATGTTGAACACATACAGCCATGAACTTTTCAAGTTTTTGTAACGCGGCCGGATCAATGAACTCCAATGCTTTTCAAACTCATCAAAAATCGTAGTTTACGTATTTTCTTGTTGTTTTTAAACATTCTTCACGTCATGAAAAGCAGCGGGAATTGAATGACGATATTCTTAGCTCAGTGCCATTTTTGTCGAGCATAAAAAAGAAAATAATCGACGGAAGAGAATTTGTCATCCACAGGACGCCGCGAACACGAAAAATTTACTGAAGTAGTTGAATAATCGTCCGTCTTCGAAGTCCTCGATATGCCCTCGCCCGAAAACGAGCAAATTTTTCTGGACACGCCGGAATCGCAGAACCCAAGATTTCCAAAAGACAAATGATACAGGAGAAATCGTGTTAGGGTCGAACTGCTTCTCGATGAGTTGGGGAAAGTGACGAAGAGAAAGAAAGGATGAAATATAAAGATAGGGAGACCGAGAGAGGAAGAGAAAGGAAGATGGAACGTTTAAACGAGTAATAGCGAAAACGGAATAGAGTTTAGTGACCTGAACTGTCGCACCCTCGTTCCCAGAAGATACAGCGCCACGAAGATCGTCCACGAGGGTGTGAAGCCTAGATGTTCAAACTGTCCGGTTAACATAGCCATTTGCGAAGTGGCGATAGCGTCTTGGAGAGGGGGAGAGGGAGAAAGAAAAGAAGAGAGAGGGAGAGAAAGCTCGGGAGAGAAAAAAGGTCAGAAGGACGATCGCACCCCCCGAGGGCTAAAATCACATACATGCGCGGGGAATTGATATAGAGCAGCGCTTGAATCATATCGCCAGAAAGGCACAGTCCCGCATTTCGTTATTTCAATTTTCTCATATGCTCGCGGCATTTTCTGCACCCACGTTATGGGTGCAGAAACCCCTATGAGAGAGGAGCGGAGACCAGTTCGAATTTTATGAATTCGCCGAGCGCATTCGTATCACCGCGTTCAGGTATGTGCGTACGTGTGGGACGGTCAAATTGCTCGTTGATGAGATTTTAACGAGTCGAGGCACGCAAATTTGAGTTACGTCATTCGCCGCAGTTTCGTACTCCGGTGTTTGAGCACCGGCTCTGCTTCCACGTCGAAAAAAGTTAATTAAAAAAAAGTGTTCCTCTACCTTCGTGGAAGGATTAGTGGAATAATCGAACTCAATTTGTTAATATTGCATTTCTCTCACTGCGAGTCATTATTCTTATCGACCGGAAGCATGAGTTATGGAAATTCTAAAAAACAATTTTTCATGAAAAAAGGAATTTCTTAATAGCCCGTATTTCGTACCGTGAATAATTTTAATGCACGAATTAGTCACGTGGATGAAGAGGACGGAGAAACAAGGTCGGTCTCCAATCCGAAACTGGTTTTTAATCAAGATTGGAGATTCAGGAATAATTAAAAGAAAAACGGTCTTTTGGGCGTAGCCCTACGCATCGTAAAATAGTACTCCCATTATTCGGAGAGTTAATTGAAATTATATTTTAAATTTGACGAGTGAAGTCTTTCAAATATTCGAGGCAATATATTAGATAAAACTTCGATGGTTAAAAAAAATAATCGTTAGTCTCATGTGTCTTCATATACATGTCATCATACAGATGTATGAAAGAAGATAAATTTTGAGGGCGTTTGGTCGAGCCTGCATAAATTTGGAGTATAAAAAATAAATAATGATACTGTAGGATAATTTTATTTATCCTACGTAAAAGAGAGTCGAGGGAATGCGAATTGAATAAAATGGTTTATTGATCGATGATGTTTCTACAACGACGTCTGTCGCTTATCTGACTCATTTCTTTTTTTCGCAGCTGACCACAGATTCGCTCGCCCAAATAAACAATAACAAAACACGCTATATTTTATGATTTCTCTTTTTTCTATTTCCACGTTCCCACAATACGAAAAAAATTCAAATGAATAAATTTATAATAAAACTTTAGTGAAAACGCGACAAAGCCAAGCTGTAGAAAGAGATTATTCTTATACAAATGAAGAACAAGTTTCATTGCTTGTTATCAAGGGACGTCCAGGTTAAAAAAAAATCATCCAAGCACCAAATAGAAAATGAGGCGAATAAACGAAGCAAATTAACCTTTACTTGGGTCGCTTAACTCTGTCAACTTTTTGGAATCGTTTCAAAATCTTCATTGCCTATCAAAGTCGCTTCCCTAGGCAATAAAGTTATGAGAAAATGATCGTATTTTTGAAATTTCATGGAATGCCTTCATCCGCCGTTACCAGGATTGGCACACCTGTCCACATTCAAAATTACATTAATATAGGAGCTTAAAAAATTCCTTTCCTTTTTTATCTTATCCGTATGGCCTCCCATCCCGATCCAATGAGCTAGTTCCGCAAGAACACCCGATCGTTACGCTCCAACCCAAACAAAATATATTATACATATATAAATGAAAAAGAAACGAGTTTGCCGGAAGTAAAGCAAACTCCAAGCGGTTCTTGAACGGGCATGAGAGTAGCGCAGTTTGGCAATATGTCAAGGATCACTCCCGGGCAGCCTGCTTTTTACGACACAATATGGACAACTTCGGAAAAGTGCGAAAGAGTTTGGTGCGCTCCTCAAGAAATCGTGGGCTCTTTTGTGTCTGTACGAACATCGTATCCATGTACCAAAAGTATTACACGTTTTACTTGAAACCTTCCGTCTTATATATTTATACAGATTCGAACACAACCATAATTTCGTCGAATACTCTTTAAAATGTCTACGTACGTACGTGAAATAGTACGGTAAGTGTGCGAGTACCGTAAAGCATCGACCTTACACGATAGTGATACAAACCGCATCGTGTCGAGAGAGTCGACGGGGCCAAAGAACGGAGCCGTTCCCTTGTACTACACTATACTCGGGTTTGCAATTCCGATACATGCCCGTCTATATCTATGAACGTTACTATATTTGAGCTTTACGCTTTCGTGCGATTTAAACAGATATCCATTGTGAATTATGCCTCACTTCCCTGTGTGATGACGAGAGGTCTTTTCTCTCTTTTCCTTTACTTCTCTCGATCTCTCTCTTTCTTCTTCCCTCCTTCTGTCTTGTCTCTCCTGTATCCACTATTTACGGGTATTGTTTCGTGTATTTCCCGCCGCTTGAGGCTATAAGCACAGGGGGTTTGTTGTACCTGGTCGACGACGAGAGAAGTGGGTATCGCGATCGTTTCGAAAACGAGACTGCGAATATATATATATATGTGTGTGTGTGTGTGTATGTGTCTCTCTCTCTATATATAGATATATATATAAATTTCTTATTATTTTTACTATATTTATAATATTATTATTACCCTTATTGTAATACCATCACCTATGTTATTATTATTGGGCCTGTCATAATCTTATGGTTTTGTTGTTGCACCATGATATTATTTATTTGATTTTTATTGCTCGTCGTTCTGCTTTCATTACGGTAAGTTAATATTTACTCATGAATGAGCCTCTAGGGTAATAACAAACTAATCAAAATCAAATCAAAGTATATCGCCTTCCTTTCTACTGTTATTGTTATTTATCGTCGTCGTATACAATATTTTTATTATTTTTAATGGAATATTATGTTACTCTTCCGCCATATTATTCATGTATATTATAGAATAATAATCATTATTATTAAATAACGAGACACTATATACTTCCTCTTCACTATGTTCAGCAAGGCCAGTTGGAAAGCAAATAACACATTAGATCGAAAAATTTCCAAAGAAAACGTTTTGCTCTATATTTGCAATTCGGAAAGGATAGCTTTCCATCCTCCTACTGGTATAACATGGTACTATGAAAAGACGCTTCTTAACATTATCAGTTCGGTTTCTTTTGGGTATCCTTTCATATCTATATAAATAAAAATTATTGTTGGTATATATATATCTGTTTTAGGTTAATAGCCGTTAGCCGTTTGATCTATTACCATGTAAGTTGACACATATAAATGGTGGACATTTTTATGCTATCGATTTTGCTGTAACTCGCCACTATTTGTAGGTATTTTTGGTTGTAGATTCATTAGCTAGTCATCGGTAAGAAACTCCAGAAAATCAATCATTGAATCACTGTTAAATGGAAAATAAATTCTCGAAATAAAAAAAACAACGACAATCGTTCTTCATTTTCGAAGGGTTCATACCGCTCATTTCAATGATTCCCACTAATTTACCCCTCACATTGAAATGCTTACTGGATGCACAGGAAACTGTGCATCCAGTAAGCAAGATGCACAGTTTCCTGTGCATCTTGCTTACTGGATGAAATTTCGAAAATTCATATTTGAAATGGTTAACATGAGTGCTTGGTCCCGAGTAGGGCCTCCAAAAAAATCTGTATATTTGCACACCAAAACACTAAACTAAAAATATTGTTTAATCACTGGCGTTACGCTAGATGTTAATATTAATACATATTATAATGATAAATAAACACTCAGCCTATTCCCTATAAATTTAAAATTATGTATGACAACTTTTAACAAAGTTATACCTTAAGTGGTTAAAAAGTATTTAAAAAGAAATTTCGAGATCGACGCGGACGAAGTCGCTAGTAAAACTTGTTAAAGCTATAATAATTTTACAAGGTTGAAGTTTGTATCGATGAAAATCAATGAATTTTTTTACAAACACTTTATTTTCATTATTATCCAAAACGATACTTATTACGTTTATGTCGTAGATGGCGGACAATCCTAAAAACGGATTTTCGTTTACGTGATTTTCATGGCGCCAAAATACCGAAAATATTTCGAAAATTAATTTGAGAACTGAATTTCGTTACAGCGTTGATCATTTCAACACCGTATGTGTGGTTTTTATGGGTGCGTGAGTACGTGGATTGCCCGGACGAGCAGCAGTGATTAAATGGACCCGGTAATTCAACACCCTTATTTAACGGAGTCGCGATCTCGGGTAACTCGAGGAGGCTGTCCGTAGCGCAACAACTGGCAAATCGTATAAATCTCGTATAGTTGTAGGCTTCGCAGCAAGTTTCGGATCTCGATTCGTATTGTACGAGCGCACTCGCACGGGCTTCTCGGATATCCAACATCCGCTTGTAACACACTATATACTCATATCGAGCTCTCGTTCCCCGTGTACGTTATATCTGCTCGCGAGTGTGTTGTGTTTGGGTATATGAATATATCAATTCTCGTACAATTCTCTACACACGTGTGCTTTTATGAAAACACGTACACGCCTTGGATTAGTATCCACATGCACGTAAGCAATTTCAATGAAAAAAAAAAACAAACAATTTTTTCTTCGCATTAATAAACGGCTTAAAAATAATCAGTTGGGTGTTTGAGCCGAAGACTTCGGTAATCTCGGAAAATACACAGATATACGTGCATATACGTGTACATGCATATACAGGGTGAGACACAAGTAATGGAACGTCTGAACATCAATGGAAGATTAAAAAATATTTAATGTGTACATGTAGCAATTTGAATCTTTTCAAAGAACGCATATGGCGATCATATTATTTTTAATAAATTGAATTTTTCTTTTTTCTGTTTTTTTCAAGGTTATCAAAGTCTTTAATGAGCGTCATGGCATATTTTTTTCTTTGCGTATTGTAGCTGACATCCAAACGAATTTAAGCGTGTAACATAGTGTGACCGCCTCGTCATCTAAAAAAAATGTTACGGTAGCCATGTGCGTTCTATGAAACCGTTCGAATCCACATGTCTGCATTTAGTATATCGCAATTTCAGCAGAGTGCTTGTCGCATCTGCCATATTTCTCCAGTTCCTGATACTATATAACTAGTTTTAAGACTTATCATTTTTAGAGATATCATACAGTAGTGTCACATTCGTAGCGTCTCATAGGTGTCTAGATTTCTTATTCGTAATCATTATTTATACTTATCTGGAATGATTCACAAACCGAAAAGCGTGGCGATTTTATATTTACTTTATGTGTGAGGTATTTTCTCAGATAAAAAGTAAAGTACGCCCCGGGTTATAGGGCGCACCAGATCAACCGTCTTTAAAAGTGAACAATAATGAATGGGTTGATGAGAGGTCCGTACATGCTAGATCGGTCTCATCACAATTTCACCTCCAATCCTCCATTTCTGGGACTACCCTCAGTAGCGGAACACCCTGTATATAAGAGCATTCGCATGCACTGCTCACATATAAAAGTGTTGCTGCATCGTTACTGTATAATACATTTGGCGGGGCCCATACAGTTATAATTGCTGGGACGCGATTTCCGCGCTTGCATCGGCTGTTACCGCAGCGCCTACGATTAACCATTAGCCAGTGCAGTAGAGTGCATATCTAGAATTGCGGTGTGTTTATATGCGCGTGTGTGTGGCGCCGCTTAAATAAATTATAGTACCACGTTTTGTCGGGTTATTGCGTC
Source organism: Ophioninae sp. A BG-2022a (assembly GCA_030523105.1). Taxonomy (NCBI): domain Eukaryota; kingdom Metazoa; phylum Arthropoda; class Insecta; order Hymenoptera; family Ichneumonidae; species Ophioninae sp. A BG-2022a. The sequence goes on along the minus strand of JAPYZI010000186.1, from coordinate 22,777 downwards.
TCGCCAGGGTGCAGATTCTCAGCTGCTTTTCCCCTTTCCCTCTGCCCTATTCTCCTCCTTATTCATACCCTTGTTAAACTTGTTGCGAATTGTAACACTTCCTCGTACAACGTGAAAACTGTCATCGATGGTTTCTTAAGTAGCAAGTAATTGGGAGTTATTACGTTTGGACGTTCTTTGAGACCTTATAAAAATGTGGGCGTTTGATACGCTGACTTATTTATTTGGGCAGTATCCAAGCCTGGTTACTTTTTATTTCAAGTGGATTATATCACTTTGGATTTTTATTTCAAGTGGATTATAGCCTGGAACGTTAAACTCATTAGACTCTTGAATTTGGGGCGAGCGGATAACTTTGAATTTTTCATGGTTGGGTGGGAACGTTTAATGTTTTTGGTTCATTTTTTATTCAGTTATTTTTTTGGTGAAATTCTGGAAAGCTGAGCGCTCTCTAATCGAGCCGAAATTTTACAACCATTTGGTTTGTTAGGACCTGTTTGGGTTTGTTCTGTATAGCAGGAACGCAGTAGGAATGACTTTTAAAATTCGATATCATGAAAATCATTACGAGTTACCGAAAATCCTTTAAAATGTGAATATTAAATAGGAATAGAATATTAGATTATTAGATGGAATATTAATAAATTAGTCTTGGTTGCAAATTCCAGCAATCAAAACTCTGACGTCATACCCCGCGCGATTTTTTCATGAGCAGAACCCAGACTGACGCAAAGTGAAATCTTAAAGTTTTTATTGTCGAATTGTAACAGAAATCCCGAGTTTCTGAATTTGTTCGTATATAATGTTACATAACATTTTTGTTTGGAAATATCTGCTCTAGATTTTCAATAAGATCCTTTAAAATATTTCACGAATTTTGAACTAAAAACTTTGTATCATCACCCAAATTTGAATTTGGGTTGCGCAGGAGGAATTTATTTAACAGGGGTACGAATCAAATACTCGCGACGCGCGAAGTGAATAAAATGACGCTGTCAAAATCTCAATCGCACGTGTCAACATCGCCGAATATAACTTCTATTATAATTAAAATTGAAAAATACATAGTCCCAAGTGTTCATTTTTTATTAAATGAAATTTAGCTGAAATTAGCTAAATCCGTGATCCCCTCATTTTTAACTAACATTTTTCACGACGATCTATCCGGTAATACCTTAAAATTCTTTGCACACGGTTGGTACTAATTCGTACGTGTGCCCATCATGCAAAGTTGCGGAAGAGAGGCCGGGCGCGAAGATGGTGGCGCGAGGGCTGAAGGAGGGGGGGGGGGTGTACAGGGTGCAGCACATTCGCGAGATACCGCGATATGCGAATCGCTTCTTTTTTCATCCCCGCGTGTATAGATCGAGGATCGCGATAACGGTGCTTTTCTAACGAAGTCTGTAATTTGTGCGGCGAGACCGCCGCGACTCAATAGCATATCAGTCGGGCCACCGTTGAATATAAACGTCTGCGCAACACGAAAGCATTATTTTGCATCGAATTATACGTATAAAAGAGATATGTGCTTCGGCATCAATCCCAATCGACACATTTAAGATAAGGTCAAAATCTTATCGTTTCTCTTCTCGAACCATCATCCCTCATGCCTCCTCCCGTCATTTTTCTCTTCGAACCACGCAAGCTTTATGACTCGTGTTATCGATCAATCGATTAACTACCTCCGCGTGCTGGAAATCTTCCGAAAATAAAATAGTTACTTCTAAGCTGCACGTGTTGTTCAAGAAATCCGCGGGATTTTCCAAAACGTTTTGATAAATTTTTCGTATCGAAAAAAATGTAATCCGTTGAGAGACGTATTCATTTAATTTAATTATTAATCTTAGAGCGTGTTTGAAGAGCGTACACTGTGGAAAAGCCGTGATTGTGATAATATTTTGTCAAAGGACACGTAATTCCATGATTACGGGTACACCTTCTGTGTATTTCCATTTTCATAGAAATTTTGATGATCTCGTTGCTCGTGAGGTTCCCGTACCGTACCGAAGAGCAATGTCGGTTCGAGTCGATTCCATTGTTATACGAAACTTTAATCTGTATATATGTATAGGAATTGAAAGATGTATTCACAGGGTGACCGGTAATTCGATCTATTCCTTAAAAAGGGTAATGCTAGAGGTAATTTGAATAAAATCTCATCGAATAGGGAACAAAATTGAATAGTCTCTGATTTATTATGGTTTTTACAATTCTTTTAAAATGTTCAGGTTCATACAAATAAAAACATATTTTATTTTGATTATCCAATTAATGCGTATCTAAGAACAGGGCAATGAATAATGATTCTATAAGAAGTGTAGACCGTCAATGTGCATAATCTCCGAAATAAAAGATCTTCCATTTAACCCATCTATTAACAAACAGCGTTGGTAATAAAGAAAAACCTAATATAAATTTAATAGAAAAAATCCTGGTATGATTTATAATGATAAAGAAAAACCTGAAACGAATTCCTCGCTGGAAAAAATGTGATTGAAGAAAACGAGAAAAATGACTATTATTTCTCAATAAAAGCGTATTCCCGAAATACTACGAATTTCGTGATGTCATCATTCAGCTATCAGCTTTCAGAAAAGCATCAATTGCATATTCCAGCTGGAGTATTTTTTTTTTTCTATTCACTTTTTTTATTAAATTATATTTTAACAAATTTTATAATTACTACACTGAATTGCACAACCTAAAAATGATATTAATTTGTTACTAGACCTTAATATTTTTACATTCAATCTAAATGATTTCTTTCCGAAATGAACTTGAAAATTTGAGAAAAAAAAAGTTCCGATGCCATGATAAATAAGTAACTACTCAATTTTGTCACCAATAGTTGATGAGATTTAATTTGATTAACACGACTGGACTGATTTCTGCAAAACAGTAATTCTCAAACTCTTTTGCAGAAATCAGTCGAGTTATCGGTCACCCTATACATATGTGTGTGCTATATTCGCATGTGCATCGTTTGCAAATGAAATACACAAAGTCGCAGGCAGTATATGTACATATCGTCGTAACATATAATATAGCCGTATACTTGTTATACGTATACATTGGATGCATTGCATTACTGGCCATTTATCTTGTATCTGCAACGAGAGAGAAACTGTGCTCCGCAATACAATGCGCGAGTACACGTTGCGATTGTGTTCAATTGTTCAATGCTCACGCATACAGACGAACACCTACGTACATGGGTGCATCGTTCGTACTCATTCTCTCGCGTGTATCTCTCACTCCAGCGAGTGCTCTTCCTTATCTTACCTTTCCTATTCTCTTGGTTGGAACGGCCAGGATTTTTTTTGCTCTATAAGCTGGTCGCCTCACGGGAGAATCTCGTGCGCCAGTTGGAGAAGCATTGCGCGTACATACATATGTGTAAATGTACGCTTTGGGTAATAGATATGTACCTGCCGTGTGCTCTTATCGACCAACGAAACCTACTCGAGAGAAAAGGGAACGATAAGGAGGCGAATAAGTTCATCGCCCTCGGATTGCAGCATTTTGACAGGGGAACTCGGGGCAATACGAATAAGCGGAGGGTTTGTTTATATAATAATTATTTAAACGACCCATTGAATAAAATGGTTAAACAAATTTTTATAGCAGATTAGTTCTGCTTAAATAGGCTGTGGATTTGCTTGAATAAACTGAGGCTTTGTTTTAATAACCTGAGGATTTGTTAAACTAATTTGGCTGCGAGAAACACAATTACTTAAATCAAATTGTTGTGTTTCGTTTGTTTAGGTTTGTTCAAACAGATCTTCAGATTATTAAAACAACTTACATCACCAAGCTTATTCAAACAAATCCGCAGCTGAACTTTCGTTTAAATAACTTCATTTTACTTTTTGTTGTTTTTATTTTGTGTTCATTGTTTAATCGATAAAAATAAAGGAAAACAAATGAACAATTGTTCGAAGAATTACAGAACAATTGTTCGAACAATTGTTCGAAGAGTTATTTAAACGAATCCTCAGGTTATTCGTTTTATATTGAAAAACTTGTTGAAGGGTTGACATCACTCTAAAATTATAAAAATAAAAAAAGGAGTATTCAAGAAGCAGAAAAAATATGGTATTTGCACTATCCATACGTATGGTCTTAAGATTAATGTAAACTGCGATAGAAAAATAGATGTTTTTTCTCCTCAAGTGAACGGTACTCCCCCCGTTTTTCTAAAAACGTGTTTGTTACGTCTAAGTGACATTGGCTTTCCACGTGTGCTCTTCTCTCCGCGTCAAACTTCCGTGTACAAACACAGGCGCAAACTGCTTAAACTTCAGAGCGTATGATCGCGGGCTCTCTCGCAGTTGACCGTTCGATACGTGTATTATGCATCGCGGCGTCATTGGTGCTTCTGCAGTTCCGTAGTCCAGTCAGTGATGTCGGTATGCATCCTCCGGCGATTTCCGGTGCACAACTCGAATATACGATTCCCATGTATACACATATACGAATTTCGTTAGCTGCGATAAAATTCATGGAGGCTGCACAGAGTTTGAGAAAGGGGAGGGAGTGGCAGCGGGGCCGGGCGGCGGAGGGGGGGGGGGGCTAAAAACGGAGCATTGCGGTGCCTACAGGTAACCGTGTATTCAAGTAGCTTTATATGTTTGAGGAGTCATAATGGCATTGTACTCGCGGTGGCTTCATGCTCGAATCCATACTACCCTACTCTTTCATCCCTTCTCAGTCGCGGTCGTTCTCCTCGCGTTCTCGTTTCTCTCCACGTCTGTAACATCCCTCATCTAGCTTCTATGGTACCCTCTCGCGAAACGCGAATGCCAGGATGGCACACGTTTGTTGTTGCTCTAGCTGTTGTCCCTCTTTGTGCTACCTAACTCGCTTTTGCTATTCTCTCCCGCCCCCCCCCCCCCGCCCCGCTGCCTTTTGCTCTTTCTTCCCCCTCTCTCTAACTGTGTGTTCTCTTTGCAGAAAGCCAACGGTGTTCCTCCTTCGATCATTGTTCCATAACCGCGTATCTATGTAACCCGAAGCAATGACACGTCGCTAAAGAGCATCGGCCATGGTCTGTTCATCAGAAAATTGATAATATTCATCATCGCAGAGCCCACTCCCGCAACCGTACATCCCTCTCAGTTGTAACTCCGATGTCGTTTAAACGTTTCTCAACAGTGGAGACACCGGAGTTCCGCAGTGAGGGCTCGTGTCACTGCGTATCGCGTAACCGCGAGAAACTCGGTGACGCGGTCCTTCCATTGCACTCGTTCCATTTACGAATGCCACCAATGATGCATAATGGAGGGCCACTATCGGAATTGTTTGAGGGCGTTCGGGAAACACCCACCCTCTTTCAGTTGATACGTAAACTTACTGGAGGAAAAGTAAAACGAGGCATTATTCCTATCTTCAAGTACGTAGATTACTCTCTTGACACATTATTGAGCTTGGGGCTTATGGAAAATATATATATTTTTTTTCGAACAGAAGATCGCATTCAGCAGCCTTAAATAATTGGGTTGCACGAAGTTCAAAACATATTCTTAATTTTATTTTCTCTTTTGTCCTTCAGGAGTATATTATGACACGCGCAACTGGGCAAGAGTACTAGATCGATTAATCCGGATCAATATTATACTCGAAATTCGTCTTCAACCGTTTACAAAAAAAATGAACAGTTAATGAGATTTAAACAAAATTATAGGAATGTTCTTTTCGAGGCAAAACAATCTGGTGAGGGCGTTCTAACGCATATCTAGATACGTTGCTTAGGAATTAAATTTAAGAACATGTCAAAGATCACTATAACGACACATCTGCGGTTAAGTTGTGTATGGAAAATTGAGGATGAGTCTCTCTAAAATTCACATTTTTTAATCTTATAAAATAAAAATGTTTTATCCTTGAGAAATCGGATTTGAAAAATGTCGACTACCTCTCTCGTACTTACGTGTCACGTGGTACATCTTCTACATATTCTTGACGCATAATTACGCGCATGCCGTTCTTGCAATGCTAATCGAAAAATCGAATCTTCGTGGCACGTGTACGAAGTAGTTGAGAGTATCAGCGATTTGGCCCAAACTCTTCGGATCGCTTATCCCTCTTTCCCTTCCTCTCTGCCTCCCTCTCTCGCTCTCCCTCTGTCTTTCCAATGAATCTTGCGAATTAATTAAGGCCATTAACGATGACGTGTTCGGAGGGCGCGCACGATCACCACGCCCTCGAATTATGCCCGTAGGCAACGTGAGTCTCTCCTCCACTCCACGGTTGTGCTCCTGCCGAGAGGCGAGTATATATATGTGTCTATAGACGTACACGTGTATGCACATGCACTTGTGTGCTTTACATATAGTCGCAATCTATAAGATGTAGAGGTGCGTCCAATCGCTGAGGACCCGAAGAAGCCGCGCGTGCCCTCGTGCGAGTCGATTGATCGACCAAACTCCGTCGTACCTAATTTGAAGGTACGTCGTTAACATTTACATCGATGATCAGCCACAATACTCCCTTAATGACGAACACGCTTGGGCCCTAAAATCGACTGGTCGATTAGTCGTGGAGTAGCTTGTATTCCACTGTGGTCGAGAACTTTGCTAAAGGAAACAGCACCTAGTGTGATTGGCTTGACAATTGCTGGTATTAGTTATTCACTTTTGTTTTTTCACTATTATTCATTAATCAATCCTTTTTCTTTTGTTTATTTCAATGGCTTGCGTCGTACATGAGAATATTTTTTAATGCTGCAGTTTTCATTATATATATATATATATATATATATATATATATATATATTAGCTGGCAATTATCATGACTCTAATAAGTAGATAAATAATTCGCGAATGTGCATTTCGAAAGATTCTCGGTCTCGCCAATTGGCACGAGAACTGCCAGAAATGAGTGCTCGAATATATCGCACAATACGAAGGTCAAAGGTGAAACGAGCTGGAATAAAAAAGTCATACAAAACGAAGAGTACAACCGACGAAATTTCCAGGCCTGCAAGGGTACACGAACATCGGGCATGGATCCAAGAATAATTGGATTTAAACATATAGCGAGTGTACGGGAGCAGCGAAATCTCCACAGATCCAAATTCCCTCTTTCTCTCTATCCTCAACTTCTGACACCCTTTTCTTCTATCCTCCTTACCAAGAACTGTCGCCGCTACCATTATTGTATATTTAAAATTAATTGATTTACGGGAGTGCAGGCGTTATAAGCGAAAAGACCCTCCACCCTCGGGTGCCATCTCGGGGTGAATATCGATTAGGCACCCGACGAGAATAATATATTGCCCTCGGAGAGTCGAATTGGACGCTGCAAATGACTCAATATATTGGATTCTAATGCCACTGGGATATAAATAAAAAATGATGGAACATTAAAAAGTAAAATATGGCAAATCGGGGAGAAAATTAACCACCCCTCCTCCTCGGTTCTCCCTCTTCCCCCTCTAACTTTCTCTTTTTACACATCTCTCTCTCTCTCTCTCTTTCGTTCTCTTTCGATCACAATTTCCTTTCCTCGGCGTTATTAGTTGTACAAAATCGAAGAATAAGGATTCTCGAATAAACGATGTATTCGATTAATTATATTTATTTTTTAATCCGGACAAATATGCAGGCTTAACGAAAAGTGTTAGGCACCCTATATTTTCGTAATTTAGTGTAAACAAAATAATTTATACGTAAAATAATATACATCGCTAACAGCCGCTATAACGAAAATATCCATACGAGAATGATAAAATAGTTAGTTTGCAGTGATATGATGGTTTGGCTGATAATTAGGGATTCCTTACACAAATTCCGGAACAGTTACGATCTTTTGAACATCCTGAATTTTTATAGTAGATTGGCATAAACAACGTATCCCTTCGTCGTATTGAAAGAGTTAAGGACTAGACATTTTGGGGAATTCCAAGAACTCGCAGTTATACGACAGCATCTCCCTTTTGTATAAAAGTTTAGGGTATATCAATAAGCCCTAACTGTTACCGATATGTCATAGACTACAACTCTTTACAGAGCTTTTGAGAAGGGTCTCTCTGGTTGTAATGAAAAACCTTTACAAGAGCGAGAACTTGCGGTTATGCACCAGCATATCAGCCCTGCATGGGCACATTTTTTGTACTTTAATATACATATATATATTTATATATACGCATTCCACTGCGCGTGAAAAGGGCGTATGCGATAATTCTCCGTAAATCGATTAAGCTCTCGAGGGCTTTTTTTGCCCAACATCGAAAGCGCTGCATACCTACTCATTTATATTTAAGATAATTTTCCTTCCAGATTCTAAGCTCACCTGAAGGAAGCGGTGGCGCGGAACTAAGTCTATCTCGCCTATGCGTTCCGCTTCAAAACTGAACTATGCTTCAGAGTGGAGCATTAAGGAGTACTCTATATATATTAAAGCCTTGTATCAAAGTACGGACGTGTGCGCGTACAAGTTCGAGCTTCGCCATGTGCCTCTTTCGTGTGAAATTGCGTTACTTACATCGCGCTCTCGTATATATTTCCGTGCTCCAGTCTCGCGCCTCGTAAAACGACGTCACGGTTATTGAATGCACGCGCTCACGAGGAGCAAGTACTTACCTCCTTCTCTCGTACTCGCCACCACCGCCCCCCCCCCCCTAATTTTCCTTCGCCCTCAGCGACTCTCGATTTGCCCAGACGTCGATTAGATCGATCGAATGAAACTCGCGAATGAAACCCCTCCTTCCCTCCCGTTCGTAATATAACGCGAGAGATTTAACGCGCGCGTCACGCTAAAGGTAATTTAATCGGAAAAAACACCTACACGCAATAAATACACAATCAGAGGCTATATGTGTCCACGTGTGTGCTTAGTTCTCTGTACGTGTCCATAATTCATGAACGATCCGCCAGCACACTCGCTACACCATCAAACTGTAGCCTATGATCGATGCGTGAGATTAACGTGTTACTGTATAGATATTAAAATATCACTAAATTGTTGTAAGTTTGAGGAATGATAGTTCTTGATAGGATAATCATGCATGAATTATTTTAGAATTATTCATTTAATAATTTCGTAGTTGTAAAAATATGAATTTAATACTGCTGATGTTTGGGCTGCAACACGAATGGAACCAAATTACTGTAAGTTCGGAAAATATTGTATCATCGGGGATTAGAAACAAGCGAGTGATTCTATTTCCCGATGATACCATTTTTTGGTAATTATTGATAATAATATTATCTGAATGTTTTTTTTCTGTTGGACATTTAGAACGGATGTTCAGTCACTGACAAAACCTTAGTCAAGTACACGCCAATGTCATCAAATTTGACTTCAATTATTAATGAAAATGGTAAATTAACTGTTCCAAGTGTTTATTTATTATTGAATTAGTAATTTCTGAGGCTAAATATGTATGAGATGAACCAAACTTGCAAATCCACGATTCCGCTATTTTTGAGTAACTTTTTGCTCGATAGTCCTTTTTGCAATGTTTTAAAGTTCCCTTTTTTTCTATTATTCGTTGGCACTGACAACGATGATGGAGTACGAGTGTATACGCTCTGAAAATACACGGGGAATTGGGAGTAACTTTCTACTACGCGCATGCTCGTTATCGAATGAATTTACATTCACGAATGTACGCACGGGGTTACAATAAGATTGATTGAGTGAAAACGAGTGACAATCTCCCAATGAAATTTCTCACGAATCAAGTTTCAGTTAATATAGTAAAATAATGCAGGCTGCATTTACGGATTGAAATTTCTTCTCACGTCTCGACTCGAAAACGAAATGCTAATTCGATCCAGTTGGAACTCAGCTCTGCTCTTCGAACTGCTGATCTTCCTCTTACGGATTCGTCTTTTTTTTTGCCACTTGGGTGATTTAATGAAAAGTTTCATCTTCAACCTGCACGTTATGCGGATGTGGCTTTCAATTGAGAAATGCATTCTTATTGAATTCTGTGAAATGTAATATCGATCTGTTTAGGGGAAACGTTCAAAAGTCGATTCAACGGAAATCGCACTGAGCAGGATTGAAGAAAACAATTACAAAGACTTTTTTCAGAGATTAAACCTACACGTCATCTTAAGATGACAGAATTGAACTATCCTTCTGTATGTTCGATTTATCAGACCGAAATCAAAGTAGAAAAATTGTGCAAGGACTGTTGTAAGATTATTTAGTAGACTGAGAAAGAAAAAGCGTACTGATGGTTATAAACTAATCACCCCAATCTCTTTGTCTCAATCGCACAAAACTTACATGAGATGAATTAAAAAGGCCTATAAATTATAAATGATAAATTATGGTTACCTCTTAAAATACATTGACAGCTTAATCTGTGCGCAGAAGGTTATCAAAGCGAAAGGTGGTTATATCGATAGATAGTACAAAAATTCAAGGAAAGCAACGATTTGATCACCATTTTTTACTGTAATATACATTTAATTATCATAAATAATAAAATGACAAAAAACACAAAATTCTACACTTTTGAGAAACCACGTGAAGGTAAAAAAAGTTAACCAATACTTGTATTACGACTTGCAAAAGTTCCAGTTACGCCCCATCCTTCCCGTCATCTAGGACATGTCATTCCAAAACGAATCTCGACGTCCCCTTGAGAGCATTCATCCCCTGCGTCTTTTATCGTAGATCTTCGTGCTGTACATTTATCCGTGCAGCAGCAGTAACCCTTTTGCGCAGACGGCGTTTTCTGCTGAGCCGAGATTGGAACGTCACAATACCTCATGATGTCTCTTGGGGTATATTCGAAAATGGCAGTAGAACAAAAAAGAGGTAAAGCATGGAAAAAAATAGATAGACATCGTCGACGGAGTCGGTGGAGGGCAGAGCTGTTTTTGATTTTCTGAAAGTTTTGTACGTTCTCTCTTAAATTCCTAAAAATTGCATATTTTCCGAAAATTCATTTTCTGAAAATTTCATGCGTTCTTTCATGGCTTCCTGAATATTTTATACGTTTCGTCTTGATTTCCTGAAAAATTAATACATTTAAGAGATTCGACTTTGAATTTATAATCAATTTTTCAAAACACCTCGTTGGTCCTTTCGTATGATCCGCTCATTTGAGAGTGTTCAAACGCGACGAACGAGAGTAAAGAATACGTACTTCCGGTGTCGTATAACGGAAAGCTCGTTTCCTTTGGTTAGTAAAAAGTTTTCTTGCCATACTCGGCTTCCCCTTATCGCAATAGTCAGTCCCATGCACACCAATGCGCCGGAATATTTGCAATTTTCCACTCCGATGCCCGAGATAGACCGCATTGTCCAAACCCTCGATGTCTTTTTTTTTTAGCTTTCCCATCCTTTGCGCCTCTTGCGCTGTGCGTTTTTACGAGTATACGTAGAGGCACGTGATTCGGATCTCCTCCGTAAGACGCCAATATCGTTTCCCTTCTCGACGTGTATTTTTACCCAGTTTTCTCCAGACCCATTTCCATGCATTTCCTGTATAAACGAATGCATTCTTTCGTAAATAAACGTAACTTCATCCGATCAAAGTGCGCTCGTACGTTCGTGATGTAAATCTTTTTTTTTCAATATTTATTCTATAACGCACTGGAAATAAACCCGGAAAGTAGTACCTTCCAGTATCTTGAATTCAAGATCGTTTCGCGGCATGTACTTGCTACAGGTAGGGGAAAGTAGTGCGAGTTGATCCCCCTAAGCGGGAAACGCTGTGAAATACATACTTTTCAAGTTAAACCAACAGTAAAGGCGATTATCATAGTATATTTATCTATCCAAGTTTCCGAATACTCAAAACCATGAATTAATTTATGTTTCATCAAAATATTTCGTTTTTTAAAAAACCTTACGAAGTATTCATCTTGTACACTCCTATGGGTAAGATGATCCCCCAAACAGGGGTAAGATAATCCCTATGATAATCTTACACCCATTCCGAGTAAACAAATATTTTTATGAAGAAAAAGGTTATAAAAACAAAAATAGTAAGGTAATAAAATCATGCCTACCTTAGATCAGCCGTGCACAATTTTTATTTTTTCTCGTCAATATCGATGTATCGCTCACGCCGCCATTGCGATCTACCGTGGGGGGGTGCCCGGACCTATGTTTTGGCAGTGAAATAAACTAGATGGCGTTAGTGGTTTCAGCGCAATTACAAAGAATCATCTTACTCCAAGGGATCAACTCGTACTACTTGCCCCTACATGTCGCGAATACGATGTAATGGATAGGTTTCTTATGAAGCGCGGATTAATGCTAAATCATAGAGATGACGAGTTGAATAAAAGAAAGAGGCACAAAAAATATCAATTTCGGTTGGATTAAGATCAAATTCTGAATCACGTGAAAGTTTACCTTAATAGAATTTCAAAACAATTGTTACAAAATGAAGTTTATGCAAAAATTGAAATTTGTCAATGATAATAAAAAATACATATAGACAATGAAATAAAAAACCGTTAACCTAAAAAAAATCCGATATAAATGTTTTTTTTTTCAGGACATCAATATAATAATTGCCATCTAACTATGAGTAACAACGGAAGTATCTTACTAAATAAATAATAACAATACACAGCAGGGAAATAAACAAGACAAAATGAAAAGCAGAGAGGGAGAGAGATAGCGTCGAATACTGGGCTTATAATATCTTTTTTCAAAAAGTAACCAAAGCCGTACCTGATTCTTTACCTCAACCACTCCAAACATGGTGAAAACCCCCTCTGCGGCCTCTCATTAACTCTCTATTGCCTTTTTGTTTGTGCAAGCTTACAAACGTACATATTTTGACCCTGAGAACTTTTGGGTAAAGGAGTGGTTTTCGTCCGAAACTGCAGTTGCATATGAACACACTTTTTACGTACGCCCAAGCGGCTTCTGATGCACAACTCGGAGAGTGTACTTCGTCAGGCCATGCGTTGGAAGGCAAGGCAGCAAGGACCTGCGGTGTTCTCTGTTCCCGTGTTTATACAACGGGTTGTAAACAACGCGCGAGTGAAACGATCCCATTCTTTCTTTCTTCCTTTTCTTCCTCATACCCTTTCTCTCATCCCTCTTTGTATACAAAGCTCGTTGGAGTGGCTCCCGGCTTCGTTTCGTCCATATACTTGGGAAACCGCGAATGTTATACCTACATTTACGATGCGGGCATACAATTCGGGTACCGGACTACGTGAGCTCCCATTGGATGTTGGATGACGTTAATAATAATATGGGAACGTCATGTAGAGACAACCTCTAAATCACCAAACTGGAATTCAACTGGAATCACCAAACTGGAAACTGCAGGAATCGCTTTACCGATTCAACTCCCACACTTTTCCCCATAACGATTCAATGGATCATCGTATTCGATCGCTACTCTGAAACGTCACGCCTGAACATTGTAATCTAATCCAGGTTGCTCAATGGAATCCAATTTACAAATCGAATTTGAAGTCCTAGGAATTTTTACGTTATCAACTAGAGACTGAAACAATTCTTGATCGATTCCATCGCTTTTTGAACTGTAGGTTTTCTGAAGAGAAATACGTCGGGTACAAAATAGGTGGATCTTAATAAAGTATAATAATCTTTATGTTAAAAAAGTTCAATCGCTTGAAAAAGAATATCTTGAACATCGATTTGAACCTCATGTATATAAATCTACTGCGATTATCTTTTATTGTTCATTCAACTCCAAGCGTGCAGGTTATGTTTTAACACGCCGCGCGTCATCACGTCGCGTTTTACACGATTTCGTTTCGAACGTGGTAAGAATTCTCGAGCGACGTGCATCGAAGAACAATCCGGAATCCAGGCAGATGCACCTTGAGACCAACACCACACGAACCAACAAATTCGCACACAGGATTGCGACAGAAAACGTTTTTTTTTTTCAGAATTCCAACAAATTTCGTTTGAAAAATTCGTATAAGAGTGTTTCAAACAACGTTCATCGAGAAGTAGCGCGAAATTCACTCATATTCGAACACGGATTGTCTCAGTGCGGCGGTCGAGGCCCGATAATGATACGCCAGTATCTACAGACTCCCCAACAAATGGCTGTATGGGAATATCTGAAAAATCGGCTTTCCCCACGAAGATAAATACAAGGTGTGCTTTCTGTGTACGCAGCGTAAAATTGAGCGGTATTGAAAGAAGGCACTGCTCGGATATTCCGGTGGAAAGATGTGTGTTTGCGAGTGGAAGATAGTTATGCATTATGCAGTGATTTTCCCGGAGGGAAGACCCCATACATTCTCATACATGAAAGCTGTTAAAGAAAAGCAGAGAAAGACGGAGACGTAAAATCATGAAGTCAGGTTGGCGATGGTCAAGGGTATGGGACGAAGAGAGTAAGTGAGACGGAGAAAGATATAGAGAGATCAATCGGTTGAGTTAATGATACGATACTGACTGCTGGACCGGGACCTCGTGGGAGAAAGAGCACATCTATTATTTACCGTACCTCTCATTGTATCGAGAGGATCACCACGGCTATAGTACACCTTCTCAACACCGTATGTACAAACACACTAGTAGGTATAGGTGGAGTGGAGATGTACGAAGGAGAAATTGAAAAGAGGATCTTGAGGAGTAGATAAGACTCGAATGAGACGACGACGTGTATCTCTATGGTTAAATGAAATTCGTTATGCGCTGAAATCGATCGACAGAAAGAGAGAGAGAGAGAGAGAGAGAGAGAGAGAGAGAGAGAGAGAGAGATAGAGAGAGATGGGGAGGTTTCAATGGATATACCCTAGAATAGCTTCGTTGAGTCTGCCAAGTGGGTCTCTGTCATCTATATATACACGAAGTATCAGATAGTCCACAACGCTGCTTTCTCTCTCCCTCTTTTTCACTATCACGGCTGGTATCAGGCCTCCTTTCTTCCGGGAATACCGGACAGAATGCCTGGTCTCTCTGTCTATCAGCGCAATGTGTCCCGTGCATAGACGCGGGACAAAACCGACACGAGACAAGCGAAGATCGATACGAGTGAGTCGCACACATAACCCTCATGGAGTCGACGAACCCTCGTGATTTCGTTCCCGGATGCCCGATTGGCCGGTGAAAAATTTAATTAGCCACGTCGTACGCTCGAACATTATCTCGCTTATTTCCGTGTACCGTACCGCAGGTATATGTGTACACACATATATCTGCTCCTACGTCGAATAGAAGAATAAGCGATGTCCCTCCGCACAAAAATTTCAGCAGCCATCCATTATTCACGAGAAAATCAAAAACAAACAAGAGCCACGATCAAAAACACATCACGAATTCGGCTGGGGTGCGCTTGGTGAACGGTACTCATGGCTGCACTCGTAAACTTCGTCGCAATAGCCTGCGCATTGAAAGAATCGTTCGAAATTTACGTCTCGCAGACTCCACGACCTATACAGTTCGTAAGGAATCACCGTTTCCCACCCCACTTTTGTTTCAACCTTTTCAGCGGGATATCGTACGAAAGATAAATAAAACTTAAACAAAAAAACTTTTCTTTTACTATCGATCGCAAAATGAGTTGCCGTGTGGAAAGTGTGCTATATATGTGGGTGTATTAACGAAACATGTCGGGTCGTAAGTCTGAGGCGCACTTTCGCGACCGTAAGTATATAACCCACCTACTAACGTGACCCTTTTACGCTCCACCTGGTGTAAGTTGGCAATTTTCCCTTCTACTTTTAAACAGCAATATATATACATATATATGACAGCGCATATATATATATATATATATATATATAGAGCCATCCAGGCGCGGTCTTTCGACGTCAGTCGACTTCGCGGTACTTGAAAAGCGCAGTGTTGTGGATTGTACGGGCACATGCTCTTTCGTGTACGTGTGGTCTGTGTAATACCTCCCCATACTGCAGGTTGCAATCGACGCAAGTACGTAATTTCTGGTTAACTGGAGAGACCTATCCTCTTGAAGCTTGCGTTGGTGACGTTCTCCTAAAAATTGGATTTCACGCGAACTGAGCATACTGTATTGCTATCTATTACTCCGTGCCCGATATTATTGCTTGCACTGTATTGTATTACTTTGTAGCAGAAGGATTTGTCGATCGTAGCAGCAGCTCGTTCACTTCTAATGGAAGGGTTACCCATAAAAATGCAGTAACGTTAGCCTATCTGAAAAACCTTCGGGGGTGCGTGGTCGACAGTGCGATGACCAAGGCAAAAAATATTCGTATAACTTCTTTATTTCTCGCGATTGCTCACAAAGCATATTGGGGGGTCACGTTCATCAGGTTTGACCTCGTTGAATGAGGAGTTTCTTACTTACGAATGGAACTTCACAAATGTGATCACTTTTGTACTCGAACAACTGTGGATTTACATTCTAGAAGGATTTGAAAGCATTCTGATACTTTCGATGTTTTCTTGCATCTGTACATCTGTTTCGACTGTCAAACAAAATCGGATTGTTTTTATTTGATTGATACATTCGGATCATCTTATTATGGTCAATAATTACCCAAAAGTTCAATATATTTGTTCAGTTTTTCAATGATTGCTGATTACTTCGTAGATAAAATAAATCTAAATTATTTTTTTATTAACTGTCGAAAGTCATTATTTTCTAAATTGACTGCCAAAAGAGGCAACGCAGTCTCTTTATTTGAAACTTATCCCAATAAGTCGCTTAATTTAGTGCCGTTGGTTTTGGAACCATTAGCAGAAGTGATATCCTCATAAACCATCGTGTTATATTTATAGGTTTATAAATACTAAACAATTTCATTAAAAATTCTCAAATAATTCATGTACTATTTTGCCATCAAGAACTATGATCCCTCAAATGTATAAGAATTTTCGTAATTTTGTAATGTCTATTCATAAAATATTTACAGAGCAGCTTCGCAATAGCCGGACGAGTTGATTGTCATAATTTTAAACCCGTTTTAGCTACAACGGGTTCGAAGTATCCTCTTGCAGGCCTATATTAACGTACACACGCGGATACATGTGCGAGTGTGCATAAGTCAACGAACGGACGGAAACGCAAGAGAGCCGCGAGGAATCGATTGATCACCGCTAGCCGCGATGACAGGCCGATTAACTACGTAGCGCGTGAGACTCTCCTCTTATGATCATCGTACTATCATTGTTTCGTGCGTGAATATTGCTCGAAGAGCGTGCGATGATGATTGCGATCTTTCTCACTGACCGTCCCGCGTCTCTGTTATCTTTACGGGCGCATTATGGAAGGTACACACATGAACGATAACGGTATGCATATCCGCACGCTTCTCGAATCGTTAATGCGTTTTCGAGAACCTCTCACCGGTATACGACACCTTACGTTGAATTATGGGTTCTAGGATGAACACCCAAATTGAAGATGATTTTTTTCGGGAATTCTTCTGTGAGAACCGTTTATTTAGACAAATTTCAAGTAACGTCTTAAATTTTTCCAAAACAATGCCAATTTACAAAAATGTTGTCAATGACATTGGAGATCGTGCGAAGTCGCAGATAAAATTTGAGATTGAGTGAAGTTGTACATTTGAAATATTCGATCCTCTACTTACATCAAGGCACCGAGAAATTGTGGACAGTTTCGATTGAAAAGTAGAGTAGAGAATTAAGTAATACGAAAAGGTTTTTCAATCAGACGAAAATCTTTTAGGGGAGGCTGAGGGTGGAGTATTACCGCTTTTAATCAAATATATCATTGGATTATTTTGCAGGCTGGCGCAAAAGCAATTTACTAATTACAGTAAAACAGACATTTTGTTTAAATTTCAAGCTTTATCACATAAATCATCGTGCGTAGTTTCAATAAAATGAAAGTGGATATCAAAGTGACATTTCTTGATCGTTTCAGTTACGTTACGATTCAAAACTCACTTCCTCCATTCAAAATTGTAAAAACAGAAAAAAACGACCTCAGCTG
Organism: Ophioninae sp. A BG-2022a; assembly: GCA_030523105.1. NCBI lineage: Eukaryota > Metazoa > Arthropoda > Insecta > Hymenoptera > Ichneumonidae > Ophioninae sp. A BG-2022a. The sequence continues at coordinate 4,920 of JAPYZI010000186.1, read as the reverse complement.
GATTCCTGAAGTTGCGTTGGCAGATTTCTCTTGAAATTGGCTTTAATATATTTCCTTGTAACCTCGAAGATCATTTACCCGATCGGTTTCAACCACGCGTGGACGACGCCAACCCTAAAAGTCGTTCACGCGAGTAATGAGCATCGCACTCCTCCGTGAATTCTCAACAGTATGGAGGCTGTACAATTAATCATCAATGGCAGACCGTATAAGACGTATATATCTGGACGTTCATCGATAATTGCGCCGGACGTTAAACGCTATGCTAACTTTTCGCCTTCCCTTTCCTTGCTTCTCTCCGAGGTATAAGCAACACGTCTTCCTCGTGTCTTTTCCATCACATCGTTGGTTTTTTTCTTCCTGACGAGCCCCGGCACACTCGAAGCAATCATCGTGTTTTACTTAGATGCGTTTGGGTTCGTTGGGTACCGTTTGTTCACGTTCATTTATATCTATTTAGGTACGTTTTGGTTTGATTGGGTTACCCAATTCATTATACCAAAGCCACATCGATTGCTACAGCTAACGCATAACCATAGCTAGAATACGTTAAGAAATGGAGAATCAGAGTACTCTCTTATTTGTTTCGGGTAAACGCTGCCCTCGTACCGTCCGACCGTTTCCTATACAGGATCTTCTCCCTATCTCCCGTTCGCATAATGCTCGAGAGACTCGTGCACAACGTTCGAGGTCTTACCAAAGGAATTCCCGTACGTCAATTCCCTTCCTGCGAGAGCATCTCAGTCAAGCATCAATTCAAACTCCGTATAGCCGAGAAGAGGATGCACACGGAGATATGCGACCTGGACTAGGTATATATATATATGTATATATATATATATGAAATCTGTATATATAGAAGGAGAAATATAGAGGAGGAGAGAGCTCGCAGTGTGGCACATACCGGTACACAGCTTTTCCCGGGACGACGGTGTGGCGTGTCCGGTAATATATAATTAGTCTAATGACAGTTCCCTAATGCCTAGGAACGAGTGAAGACCCGGAGTAAGAAAACAAAGACGAGGGAAGTAATGGGCGAATAGCGAAGAAAGATGGAGAGAAAGTCTCCAAAGGGGACAGAACTAGAGAGAGAAAGAGGGAGCGAGAGAGAAGAAGGGGGACGAAGATATACCGTGAGGGACCTGGAGTCTCAGTGTGTTTCTGCGTAGCGCCATCTTACCTTTTATACCTCTGGTGTTACACGTACTACCCTGTAAACTTAACGTACACCTTTCCCTTCTCTCCCCTACTGCCACGTAAACGTAGATTGAAATCCCACTGGGTATCCCAACGCCTCCCAACGCGGTACACATCCGAGGGTGTACCAAGAAGAATCCGAACTCATTTTTCTTAGTTAGGTATTTTAGTTTTGAAAAAGAGGACCATCAGTCCCTTCGAATGTATTCTCTATTGGACCCAGTCCATTTGTTCAAACTTGCATTCCATCGTTCGAAACACTTTTGAATTCCTTTCTTTCAATACTTAGCAGGATTACGTAATTTGTTTCTTTACCACAGCAATGTTGGAAAAGAACTTTACTTTCTCGTGTTGCTCCATTCGAGCGAATCAAAAAGTTGCACCTGCCACAAATATGGCTTCATCCATCACAAACTGTTGTGATGGATAGAGCCATATTTATGGCTACGTACTTTCAAAACTTCCAGGCAGAATAACTCATTACTTTTTTGAACCCCTGGAATCACGTCTGAACCGAAGTGTCTTATTACTTCGAAAAACCAAACCTGCATTGTCTCAATATTTGGTTTCACTTTGAAATCACCCAAGCATTGACGTTTGGGTGGTTTTATCTCTCTAGCAGCATACTCGCATTAGCATTATTGTATCAACGTTTCAAGCCAGTTTTTTCAGGCGGGAAGGCAATCTCCATGGCGTGGTCATCGGGTGGTCCTACGTGAAATTCCGACTCTTGTAACATCGATACGGTTTCTTTTGGGTGCCCCATCCTATATGATACAGTCACGACACGTTGAAATTGTAAATTCTTCTGTGTTATAATACACTCGACGACTGTATGGATACAACAATATCACACATCGCTATGGCATTCTCCATACACGAGTAAAACCCCTGAAGCTATATTCGCAGACCCTTCGCCATCCACGCCCAGATACATATTGCAATGTTTGTTGCACTGAATTCCCACATGTCGCGGAGCTTTATGGCACACCGAGCGCATAATAGTTCATCGATCATTGTCGCCCCGAGACAATGTCTCATAGTCCAATATGTATGTGTAGGCATAAACATACGAAGAGGCAGGACGCTGGCGGGGGGGTACTAGGTTACATACAGAATATCGAACGTACGTCTTGGGTGATTAAACATCAGCCCAAGCTCCGGAAGACAGAGATATTAAGGTAGTACGTATATGATTATGTGATCACAGATAATACAGACAAGAGTGGGTGGTTAAAAACTCAGGCAAGGTTGCTGTATATTTAAAGTGAAAAAAAAATGTAAAACTGGCAGGTTCGGTACTTTTCTTGATGCATCAAACAACGCTAATGCAATTATCTATGTATTTAAGTAGATGGATATTTAAAGAATTCCGGATTTATTGAAAATTAGTGGTATGAAAGCTCTTGATAAATATATTAATTATTCTTCACTGAATAATTTAGTCGTTATTACGATATGTTGATTATTTGTTCGACAGCAGCTTCTGCAACTATTGCAAAACTAACGGAACTGAACTGCCGTAAATTCTGAAAATATGATATCATGAAGATTTAGGATCAACCGATTTTTAAATTCGCGATTCCCCCGTTTACCACTAATTCTTTGTTCGATTGTCCATCCAGTAATGTCTTAATTGTAAAAAAGAAATATTCTGTCAGTTTTCAAAAAGTTGTTCACGATATTTCACAATAATCACGATATCACATCGGCAACTATTCTACATTTTTTATTTCCAGTTCAATTAAAGAAATTCAAAAGTGTGTTTAAGAAATCGGGCTTCTTTGATCTTCTGTCACTGTTATCATGGGAGTTTTCCGAGTAAGTTATTCTTTGTGAGAGATCATTATTTTTGTTTGATTTAAAATTTTTTAACCAACCTGCAACCACCGCGAGAACCGCCTTTATAGTCAAGAGTCCAAACTATTCAGTAACAATAGAGCTCGCGAAGAAGAAACGCGAAAGGAACAAAGAGAAGATGAAAGAGCTATAACCGAGAAGAGAATCTTGGCTAGGTGCTGATTCGGGCTAGTTAGGTGACCCCTGATAAACTCATTTCCTGCATTGCCGCAAAGGGCATCAAGACGTATGCACCAGAGAATCTTTGCTGGCTCCTACGATTGCCCTGCTTCCCCCGAGCCCTTTGGACTCCAGCGCTTTCTATTTCTCCGCCGTTCCCCTTCTCTCTCCCTCTCCCTCTCAGCCTTTGCTTCTCTGCATCTCTGCCAGAATGTCTTTGTGGGCAAGCCCAACCGGATGCTCCAGTTGGATACTCCAGTACTTAGGTAGTTCCGAAATTCGGATATTCCGCCTGCGATTCTGTACCAACTATAATTCAACCTGATATACGTATAGTGAATATCTCCGAGAACGCAATTCTGTACGTCAATCATGATCAATACGGCGCGGAAGACGACAAGGATTACACAGCAGAGTTGACGCGATGCGACGTATAATCTCCGTTGAACGCTATCCCTCTCGCACTCACATTTGTCTCGGATCACTTTAAGGCAGGTCGAGCGATCGATTGCTGGAAATCAAAGTGGGGGAAGGGAGAGAAACCGCAGCGAGAGAGTTTGATTGACACGATGTTAAGTGGCGCAGAATAATTCAGATGACACCTCCCGGTTTCCGCAACCAATATTCACGTGATCTGATGAAATCCCGATATTATCGATCAGGCCAAAAAGATCGATCGTTTCGATCATCAATTCACGATGACCTACTGCTTCAAAAATATCCAGACGTTGGCATATTGGCTGGTGAAGAATTGCCGATCATAATGTGAGCAAAAAACGAGATAGGAAATCATTGTGTGGATATAAACGATGCACGTCGCTCCAGACGAGTTTCGACACTCAAAACGAACGGAAAATACTTATTACTAAAGTTTCACTATTGATAATGGATCCACGAATAAATCAAAATAAATTAATGAACGTAAACGTAGAGGAGGAAATACTAAGTATTTCTGAATTCGCAGCGTCATTCAATTCTCATCGAAACGCTCGCTATTATTATTCAATACTATTTTAAGGTATCACTGGATGGATTATCGTGGATTTACAAATTTAGATCGTGTCAATAATTATCCAAAAACTCAATATTCAGTTTTCCAATGATTGCTGGTTAATTCGTAGCTGAAATAAATTTCGCACTATTTTATAAATTTACTTTGAAATTTGGTCATAAATCTTGATGATACAATATTTTCAGAATTTTCTACCATTAGTTCCCTCAGTAATGCAATCATTAAAATCTGAAAAAGTTTTTTTCCCATAAACAACCATATTACATTTGCATGTTCATTACTGTTACATTACTTGGTGACAAATTCTTAAATAACTAATTTATTATTATTCTATCAAGAACTATTATTCCTCAAAGTTTCAAGAATTCCGTCAATTTTTTAGTACCCATTCAGTATTACCTTAATATTTCATTGCTCCGTATTTAGACCCAAGTTTGGCTGTCCCTGAAAATAAATAAATTCTCGTTTGCTCCGATAGTTATTCGTGATCGATACCTAATTCCCGATCTCACGCGAAATAGGATCAGCCCAATGTATTCGCCCTCTCCGCTGAACCGTCTTTTTCTAAGTGCCTAAAATTTACCTGAAATATTTCAATTTTTTATAAATAGTGCGAACTACAGTACAAATAAAGATATAGTACGGCACTGCTCCGAATCAGGACCTCGAGAGCTTGATTCTCTAGAAGCGCG